>JANHFQ010003903.1:3533-18031 GCA_032468035.1 Aparallactus werneri
GGCCCTGCACGGCATAGCTCATAGCTTCATTGAACTACGCAAGCCCCTTTGCCACAACAAGGCAGTGATCCATAAAGAGGATTTTATATTTTATAAAACTGGCTTAATCAATGAGCTTATATGTCACAATGATATGAAATTCAGAGTACCTTGTTTCCTCTGGCAGATATTAGAGGACATTCAGTTTGGCAATAGCATGGAGAATGCCACATTTCTTGGCAAATTCAAAGCAAGCCTGCACAAACAAATTAAATCTTTTTGGCATTAATAAGAGTCCTATACTGGAGAACATTCCCATAGTTTTACAACTCATGTGTCTTCCCTTTCTAACCTACCAGAAAATGTATTTATTAAGATACTTTGCAGTTTATAAAGCCTGGCTTTTTGTGGACTTTTTGGACAGGAAGATTGATTGTTTTGTTTTATCTCTTACCATATTTAGCATTTCTACAAGCTTTGGACAGTATAACAATACACCCGCTTTGTATTCCCTCTGGCACCTGGCTACAGGCAATTTCAGGAAAGATTATGGTTTTTTATTTTCCTGGCTAACATTCATGGATGACAAACTATGCCAACATCAGCTGTGTTGACATGCAACCAAAAATAAATGAGAATCAGCCTTCAGAATTCCAACCATAAAATGAACATGTCTTGCATTTGGAAATATATAAGAAAGCTGAAGAATTGAATTGCTAGTGAGAGGCTTCCAGTAAAATTAGAACTTCAGTGGGTTTTTAAAAGACTGTCATTCTTAGAGCAAATATAATAAGCAGAAAGCTGTGTTATATTTTTTGCTCTGCATTACAGATTTGGTAATGTTATGTAGGACTCTTATATTTCCATAACCAGGCCATGAACACATTCCTGTTCCCTTCACTACACCTTAATTGAGTCCTTCTGCACTAATAGGTAGTGATGGTAGCACTGATCTTTGCCAACAAGCAAGGCTTAATCTGAGAGGTCCTTAGTTCTCTCTGAACTTTTTTTTTTGCAGACGTTTCATTACCCAAACATTACCCAGGTAACATCATCTGTGCTAATCAGTCCTGACTGGCATTGATGATGTTACCTAGTTTGGATAATGAAACATCTGAAAGAAAATAAGCAAGCTCAGAGAGAACCAAGGACCCCTTATGTCAACCCTGAGCTACAAATATTCTCCTTTATAAGGCTTAATCTTCAGGCAAGCTCAGCCCAGCTTCTACAAACTCCTGAGTGGAGATTGCATGTTCATAATATTTGATGGAGGTTCAAAGTAATACAATAGTCAAAACTGGATCTTTTCATTATGACCATTTGTTAAAAAAAGTAGCATTTGTTTTTCTTGTTCATTTTGCATTGGTTAAAATGTCTTCCAGTTTTCTTTTAGGTATTTTCCACCATGCAAATGGTTGAAGGTGGCTGTTCTTTTGTTTTGAGTTACATACCTTTTCATCACTCCATAGCTGTTGTAGCTTCCCATGACTCCTGATCTGGAGAAGGGGTATCCTCATTGTGATTTAACTCGGGTGTTAAAGCCAGGCAGGCTGCAGGCTACCGGAGGAATAAACTTCTTGCCCCAAAGAAATGTCAACAAAATTATATTTTCTTTTTAAATTAAAAAGAAGAAGCTTTGAACGCCCATCCTTTCCCATTAACTGGAGGAGCAGGTTAGGAGAGAAGCTGCACTGCCATGAAAAAAATAATATAAATAAAGCCCACCATAGATGAGACTCAGCAATAACCTTGAAAATGTTGTTCCCACCCAAAAAAGTAGCATAGGTGGCAAATCTGCCTGAGCTGGAGAATTCTCTCCAGATTCCCAATGTCACTAGCACAATATTTCTCTAAGAAAAGCTATTTTTAACTAAGTCAAAAATGTTAAATCAAATTCTATTGACGTATGGGATCATGGCAGTCTAGAGCACTTATAAAAAACATATAGAAACCTGGTCAACTTTTAAACTTTGGTTTCTTCGATTCTAGTCTGATTTGTAATATTATTATTCTCTAATCTTTTGTAAGAAGCTGAACATTCATAAAATATACAGATCAGTCTTCAGATCCCAGCTAATACATATTTCAAAACTGGATAGAATTCCAGATTTTAAGTCTATAATACTTCTGACTTGTTAACTTATTTTCCATATTTTTGTCCACCTCAGCTCATGCTTTCTATTGTCTCATTAAGATTTGATAGGGCAGAACATATTGAGAGAAATGCCAGCTTCAACATATTTTGAAAATCAGACTGCAGAAGATATTTATCAAGGTATTTTGTCCCTGCTTCTTGCTTTCCTCTATCCCACCTTTTCTTTCTATATTGATCTTCCCAATAAAGTAGCAGAGACCTGCCACCCATCTCAGTTGCATGTTTTCCTTTATGCGGTGAGAGTTAAACCATAGCTCTTTTTATTTATGCTTTGAAAGTATGATTCATTTATTAGCTGTGGTATGTCATGAAATCCCAGGGGTCAACTAAAAAAATTATTCTGGACTAAAAGAGTAAAAAAGAAATAGCCAAATCTCCACCAAACCATTAAAAAACAGATTTAAAACACAGAATCTCATTTCTTCTGTTCCCCCCCCCCGCACCCTACCCCTCTAATGCAGGTGGGGAAAAACATTGCTTGAAAAGGATAAGCATTTAATTGCTATCCAAATCAATGTTATTGCTAGCTCTATATTTGTACTAACCGCATTTCTTCAGCAATTATTAGTTCTAAAGAGGGGAGAGAATAAATATTCCAACTGTGGATTCATTAGCCATGAAAGTTTTAAGTTTCCCTTTTCTTTTAAAAAGAAGTAGATGAATATGCCCTTTCTACTTATTGCAAAATACATACAGAAATTCTAGTATATGATGCTGGAAGTTCTGTATCCTATAATTTACAGAATTTACATTATAAGGCAAAGAGATAGTCTTATCACTTTTTCCTTTACTAGCACAAGAGATAAAATGGATTGTGTCTAAAGGTGATTTTGCACAAATATTGCACTTGCCTGTCTTACACTCTATTAACTATCCACAGTCATCATCAATGAATTCCACTATTGTTCTAAGAGATTGCTCAATTTTCAGGAGCAGCTTTGGAAAAGATCAAATTGTTAACAAATAGTTGTGTCCATTATTTATCAAAGAGATGCTTCCATTTAACTAATTTAAAATTAGGGATTTAAAACCAACATTGGTGAAAAAAAAGAAGGTTGAAGTATCAAGTAAAATGTTAGGTTCAGATTTAAATCAACAAATGTATTGATTTAAAGGACATTTGTAATGGTAGAATCTGTGCTGGACATATTATTCTTGCCTTCTAAATGTATGTTAATGGAATAGTGCTAGAAGGATTTATGAAAACCTCAACTTCATAAAAAGTATTGTACCTCAAATCTTGAACAAGACAAGGAAAGAAATACAAAGCAGAGCTGTGCAAAGTTTTTTCACAGTGTTGAAGAAATGAACTGCTTCATGAAGCAAAGGGTTCATCTCATTTCAAAGAGAGAAATGATGTGAACAATGTTCCTTCGCTTTGTTTTATTTCAGAACCTTCAGACTTCACTGCTGCTCTCCAAAGAGGACTTCTATCAATGAAAGAAGATTAAAAGGGGCTTCAAGAGACATGTTCATCACCTTTCCCAGATCAGCTTGCCAAAAATGGCCTTCCTTCCAGGTTGGCTGAGTTCAGTGCATCTGTGGACGCTCCTGCAATAAGCACTTTGCTGACCAACCTGGTATCCTTCCCCCTGTACTGAAGGTCATCAAAGACAAGCCAATGACTCCTATGATTTAGCAAACCTGTGGAGTGCACTGTGGTCAATCCCAAAGCAATCATCCCTACACATGCTTTTTTCAGTTCAAGACTACCAAAATTGTTTCCTCAAAGCAAGTAGAGTGGTCTCTTTTTTGTGTTGGTGTTAATTTTATCATTTCCTTGGGCCAAATGACTTCATTGAAATAGATTGTAATCACTTTACCTAGGCCTAATGGAAGCTTTAGAGAACAATTTGCTTTAAATCACATAAATAGTTAATCATCTTATATCCTATTTTTCTGTTCAAGTAGCTTAAAGCATAGTTTATTTACTTATATCCTGCCTTTATTTTTACAAATAATTCACATTATTTGTACCTAATATCTCTTCTTCCTCCTATTTTCCCAACAAGAACCTTGTACTGTGGGTTGGGCTGAGAGTGAGAGTGTGACTAGACAAAGTCACCCTGATAGCTCTCATGCCTAAAAGAGGACTAAAACTTGCATTTTCCCATTATCTAGCTTGTTACTTTAATTACTAGACAAACCTGCGTCTCATCACTTCCACTTTATTCACATATTCCACCTGAGGAAGCTGTGAGTAATATTGACTGACTAAAGATAATCTAATGGAAAAAGGCAAGTTAAATCAAGATCTTAATCCCCCAGTTCAACCACCTTCCTATTAATACACATTGGTTTGAGGGCCCACAACACTATTTCAAGATTTAGGGAGACTTCCAATAACCATCCAATAAACTTTGAATAATACAGAAACTGCTTAAAAGCTGCTTGGCCAACCTGTTTCTTTATGGTGGGATTTTTTGATCTATTGTATGGTTCTCTAAAATCTATCTCCTGAATCTCAGGTGGAACACAAGTATTTTATAGGAAATGTGACATTTATATGGTGGTCTGTAGCAAGAAGTCAAAATAAACTGAAGTCTTATTTCTTATTGCTAGAGAGAGGGTCAGATATCTTTTATAGCAATATTTTTCTGATCTTTGAGAATTTATTCATAAAGTTGCTTTTGCTTCAGATGATCCTATGCTGACATATTTTAATTAGCTTTATGAACTTTATAATTGCCAGTAAATGTTGGCTTCCAATCCACACCCTTATTAAACCATGGCTTAAAGCAATACCTGCATTACATCAGCCAACATTTTTCTGAGGTAATAAATTTTGTAAATCCTTCACAATGTTGGCAGGAGACATTATAGAGTTAAAAACAAAGATGCAAACCTTAAAATTATTAAGAGAAAAATTGCTGTTTTATAGCCTTGACTAGCTGATTTATTTATTTATTTACTTGTTGCAACATGATCTTCTCCATGGAAAATCATACGGCTCATATAAATCTTCCACATGAAATTATGGAACTATAGATTTTACATATAAGTAGTGTGGGAAGTGGTCACTCTCCAACCAAAGAATAACCCTGAAACTGTTTGCAGACTGGAACAAATTATCCAAGAAAATCTAATAACTCCTTTTGGTACTATTTTTATTTCAAAAACACAGACCTATTAACATTGGGAAATAGTTCATACAAAAGTAAAACTTTCAAGCAGAGGCATAAATCTACAAAAACAAGGAAGAATTCAAGAAGTCTCTCTTAGATTCAGTCAGGATTATATGGTAACAATTCTACACTTACCAGGTAATACTGAAGTCGGGCTGTATCAGTGCTGAAATATGCATTCTCCTGAGGCACTTCACTTAATCTTCATATGATTAACAGGAAACTTTTTAGGGGTGGGTGAGGCACAGAACATGGAAATCAGGTTGAGAATGTGGTTGATCAACTGGGTTCTTTTATTTGTGTTCTGAATTAATATACAAAAATAGACTGGATTACCATGGATTCTTTAATGTTCCCACATTATTGATTCTTAAAGTAATGCTAATAGAAGCCAAAGCCTTAAAAAGCTCTTAAATGATTTTCCATGTGAACAAGCCATTTTTATTCTTCCAAATGAATGACCTGTATTGTAAGATGATATGACTTGATAGTCTAGAAGTGCTTTATCATCTTTTCACTGGTTTTTTTTGTTTTTTTAGTCTATCAAAATATTTTGAGAAGGCTCAAACTTCCACAGGGTTTTTGTAATTGTTACACTGAGACCTGGTGAGATTAATTCATAATACAATCTGACATTTTGGTCATTTTGCACTGCATACGGCTATTTAAAAAGGGGGAAAAGAAAGATCTCCTCAGCCAGCTGCAGGAGTTTGAAGGAAGTTCTGTTTTCTGTTAGCCATGCAGGACCTGCCTAAAGAATGTGATGTATTTAGCAGTTCCAATCCACTGACCTCAGGTTTAACCTCCCACAATAACGTGCCCAGCAATTGGTATTTCTCCAGACAAGACATAACTATCCCACTACGAACAGCAAAACATTTAGTCTGCTAATTGCTAGCCATCCAAACATTGTAATTAAAATTTTGTTCTGTAATTTTCCAATCAAAATAGAGTTGGATTGTCAGGAACAAACTTCTCAGCCCCCCCCCCAAAAAAGATGGGATAATTTTTTTCTAAAAAAGTGGAGGGCATTAAAAACATGTGCCTTGAACAAGATTCTGAGAACAATGCAGTTGCTTAGCCTCATGTTCCTGAAATAGCATATAAATGAACAAACATGAAAAACAGAAGTAGTAAATATGTCTAGAGGAGATACTTGCTTCATGTGAAATCTATGCCAGCAGATGGGCTGTTTGTGAAGAATAAGCTTCTTTGGGCCTAGTTTCAAGAATTGCTACACTCCACAATATGTTTTTCTTTAATGAACTTCAAAGAAGTGCTTAAGACTGATTATAACAAGTAGTTATGTCTATCCGATGTGCTAGGTTTTAAAACCTCTTGACCTGAAGGAAATGGGGCTACTTTTCCTCTTATGCTAAACAGAAAGTACAGTGATTTTCAACAGAACAACATGGAAGAAAAGGCTTAAATCTTTAAATTTAAAGCTTAAATGAAAGCTGGTTAGGAGGTAAGAATGCCTTAGAGATAGAGAGAGATTTTACAAATGTCTTTGTTCGAAGTTGGGGAGGGAACAGCTTTATAACTGTTGACTCAAAAGGCAGGAGAAAGAGCACCAGGATTTAAACGCAGGATCTAACGCATATAAAGGACTTATGAGGTCCCATTAGATAGAAAATTTGTTTGTTCTGCTTGGAACAGGTAGAGTGTTTAATTTCTACATCTAGTATTAAGCCTTGCATTATTCTGCCTTGATTCTGATCTATATGCTCCAAACAAATAGCAAAAAAGTACAAAATAAAGCAACCGTCCCCCATCCTGCAAGTAATCCTATTAATCCTGAGGTAGTTTGGATCACCGAATTTAAGTTATGTAGAGATTCAAATCTATTTTCTTCCATCTATTCCACTAAGTGAACATGAGCTAACTGCTACCAGTTTGTAACTGGGTTCACACCATCCACTTAAACCAGAGGTGGGCTTCAAAAAATTTAGTGAGGGGTTCTCTGCCTGGTTGCTAGGTGGGCGTGGCCATGCTGGGTGTGGCCTAGTCAACTTCCTGCACCATGGGCTCTGGAGGCTTTCCTCAAGTCTCTGGGAGGGCAAAAATGGCCTCCCCCGGACTCCAGAGGTTCTCCGAAGGCCAAAAAAAGGCCAGAAAATAGAACTTCTGGTACTTCTGGGAGGCCCATTTTTCATCCTCCCCCAGCCTCCACACAGCCCCTAAACTTACCTGGCACCCAAAACGGGCTGCGTGGATACTTCTGGGAGGGGCAGGGTTGGGTAGGTGAGGCCAGCCAGGGGTGGGTGGGGCCAGCCAGAAGTGGGATTTGGGGCTCTGCCAAACTGGGCAAACCCTTAACTAGAGGATTGTCCAAACTCCTGTGAACCCCCAGCAGCCCACCCCTGACTTAAACCCTGGTTAGCAGCACACAATTGCTGTTTTCAAAATATATTATGTCCAAACAACTAAATCCTCTCATAGTTTAATAAAACAAGAAAATGTAGAGAGAATAAGGAAGAGGATTACTGAGAAAGCTGCAGTGGAATAGAGTTGTTGAGAAACAGGTAAAAAGTTTCAAGAACAAAAGGTAACAAAGTAATTACTTATAATAGTGAAGCAAAGGTTGTTTGTCAGGATTGCAGATACTAACACTGTATATTATCAACAATTGCACATCTACTGCCTGTCTCAAAGGTGCTTTTTCGAAAGGCAACTGGACTGTTATTTCACTGAGGAAGAAGAAAACATTTCACTTCTCATTCAAAAAGCTTCATCAGTTCTGGCAGGAAGGTGGGAGCAATGGAAGGATTAGTTTTGACAAGATGGGAGAAAGGGTTGGAAGGATCATACCGGTATTTCTTTGCAGTCATCTGGTTGTTAGCACTCTCCCTGAGAGCTCATGAGCCCTCAAAGTCACTTCTATCAGAAAGCCAATAGGGGTGGAATCTTCTTGGAACTGCTGCAAGAGCTGTTTTAGAGAGGAGATAGGTCCTTTCTATCCCAAATGTGGACCATTGGCTTGAAAGAGGGGTAAAAGGCGCCATTTATGTTAACACACTTAACAACCTTCTCTCAACAGAGTGGTAGGGGTAGCGATATGAACTGGGGTGGGTTTCAGCCAGTTCGGCCTGGTTCAGGAAAACCGTATGTCGGATTTTGCACAGTACAGAGAACCGGTAAATTGCGCTGGCCGGTTTTTGAAAGTTTTGGGGGCGAGCTGCTGGGCCCTCCTATCCACCCGCAGTCTATAGCTACCTTTATTTGAACACTGCACGGGCATCAATTTAGCCCTGAAAATCAGCTGTTTTAGTTCTGGTTGGCCATTTTGAATTTTTATTTATTTATTTATTGGGAGGGCTGCTGGGCCCTTCCACCCACCTGCAGTCAATAGCTACTTTTATTTGCTGTGTTTGCAACCCAGCTGAGCTGCTTTTCCACCTAGGCTGGGGCTTCTGCAGGAAGTTTGTTTTTTAAAGAAAAACTTCCTGCAAAAGCCTCTAGGGGAAAAAACAGCTAAGCCACGCTGCCCCGCCCATCAGCTGTGCTGCAAACATAGCAAATAAAGGTAGCTATGGCGTGTAGGTGAGTGGGAGGGCCCAATTTTTTTTAATTTAATTTTTTTTAAAAAAATTATTTTTTTTAAAAAACCGACCATCTAACCATGCCCACTAAGCCATGCCCACTAAGCCACACCCACAGAACTGGCTGCTAAAAAAAATGAAACCCACCCCTGGCTTATCACCTATAAAGCCCTTCCTGTGATATGGTTATTTGAGGGAACATCTATCTGTCATGGTTTCTGCTGATCTAATAAGATCAGGCAGAGATGGTAAGTTGCAGGTCTTGTCAATCAAACAATGGCACCAATCAGGACCCAGAAAGTGTGTCTTCTATCACGGCACCTGTCTTTAGTAATAATACTTCCTCAGAAATCAATGTGACTCCTACACTAATGATGTCCTATAGCTCTTGAAAATGGGGCTCTTAGTCTCATTATACAATGATTTATTGTCACCTGGAATCTGAAGGATTTGTAATAAATGTTAGATTATATGATATGAAAGGAAGATGTATTTGATTAATGTATGGAAGATCAAGGTAGTTATTTTTTTGAAGTGGAAAATGAAGACAATCTGCAAATTATATAAATAGCAATATGAAGTAGGTGAATGAAGTTGAATGCCTTGGAAGATGGCTTACTAAAAGTTTTTTAAAAATGGATGGAGATATTGAAATCCTGGGACAAAGATACTGAATGTTGTGGTCCTGTTGCAAGAAATATTTGTAAAAGTACAAAAAATGGCTGCATATAAAAGCAAGTTTTTATCCTCACTTTGTTACACAGAAATGAGTTTTATGCATGTTAGTAGCATAAAAGTTGTGCACAGTTGGAATGGGATTATTTAACAATGTGTGGCAAAGCAGGAAGAAATACTGAAGATTAAGAAAGAATGGGTGATGAAAAATGTGGACCAATACAAGCAAAAGTAACCAGTACAAGAAAAGCCCATTGAAGCAGCACTTTATAGAAAGAATGAATGAGGATCAAATTACAAAATGAAATACCGGTATATGAAGGAAAAGTGGTCAGGTTAAGAATAAAAGAAAGACAGGGAAAGTCATGGCTGACTAAAGCTAATGAGATTCTCAAAAAGTTCAAAGAAAAAAAAGGAAGTGTATGAATTGGTGTTTGGATGGTTTCAAGGATAGAAATTTATGGAAATTTATAGTGAACAGTATTACTTTTTTTTGCATTTTCCATCATGTTAACTTTCCCTAAAATGGAACTGTGCAATTAGTATATTATATATGTACATATGTAAGCTGTTGCATTTGATTTAAATCAGCTCCTCAGCCTTGGGCACTTTAGATATGTTAGCACTGTAACTCCCAAAACCGCCTAGCAATATTATGAATCCTACATATCTGAAAAATGCCAAGCTATGGAATGGATAGGAACTTTTTTTTTGACACTGAGTCTAGTTTAAAAAAAAAACTATTCTACCTTATTCATGTTTCATACCTGTATTTCCTGATGTGGGTTCAATGAGCGTATCTCCTGGTTTTATGATACCAGCTTTTTCTGCATCCTCTATCATCCTTAAAGTGATTCGATCTTTTACGCTCCCTCCAGCATTGAAGTATTCACATTTGGCCACTGGAATTTCAGAAAGAGAACAAATTTTAATTTGGAGTTAAAATCTCTGATATTTTTGCCAAAATTCCCCAAAAAACAATTCTAATATTGGGGAAATGATTTTAAAGATAGAAACTTTTAACCATTCATACTACTGAAATTATATTTCAGTATTTTATATATTAGACATTCAGCACATCGGTCTTGGCTTAAGTGGGTGGGTTCATCAGGTTGTGTGTGGGTTGGTGTTTACTAGGAAGTAGGTTACTTTATCCTCCAGTAATAATCTCAAAACACATGGACAGACTCAGCATACTTTGAACTGGGGAACAATGAACATCCTAAACCAAATTAAATCCCAAAATGCTAGGAAAAACCTGGAATCTTGGCATTTGGACAAATCAGCCATCAATACTCACATAGAGCTAAATCAAAATCACACACCATTCAAAAAAGAGAATTAAAAAAAGCCAAGAAAGGAAAAAAAAGATCAGAAAACATCCTTTCCAGCAGCCAAAACCCAGATAAGCATGGATTAACATTAGATAAACAATCAAGCAAAAAAACCAAACAAACTCAGAGAATGAACCTCACAATACTCTAATCTGCAAGCTACCAAGTCGGGGGGGGGGACCATACCTCCAGGGCAAGTACTATATATAAAAGAGAGCAAACACTATGCTCACCAGCACTGATGATACTACTTAATCATGTAATAAAATATCTGTTAACAAACAACCAAACTCAGAGAACACCAAAAACTCCACAGATTAGCAGATCCCAAGATGGATACATTTGCTAATTATTGAGGAGACTCTGTGGCAGACTACCAAACACATGATAACCAAGCTCACACAGAGAAATTAAATGTCAGAGGTCACAAATGAGCCTTAAACAACACTCAGAAAATAAAGAGTAATATCTGTGCAATGCTTGTGTTTTTTCCTGACAGTCCAAGGCTTTGATTTGGGATTATAAATGAATAGCTTTTACCCTCTTCCATATCAATACACTGTTCTTGCCTCCTCCTTAAGACTGGGGTGGGTTATTACTGGTCTAACAACTGGTTTGCTGTGCGCGCGTCACCTTAGGCCTGAAAAACAGCTGAGACATGGCAGGGCAGCTGATTGGCGCTACTGCACCAATCAGCTGATCTTCAAACACGCAATTAAAGGTAAGCTACAGTGCACGGGCGGATACGTGGGCCAAATTTGGATCACTGAACCAGTAGCTAAATTTAGCAAACGGTTCACCCAAACCAGTAGCTACCTTAACAAACGGTTCACCCAAATCAGGCCGAACTGGTAGAAACCCACCCCTGCCTTAAGATCTCAATTAAATTTTTAAAAGATCCATGGTTATTTTTAAGGAAAAAGAATTAGCCATCTCCATTTGCTACTCTTCATATATTTCTCCTCTGGTGGATCCTGTGCTTGAAAGACAGAAGTGTATTCAATTATCTGAGCAATCTATCACTAGACAGGGCTTCGCTAGAGAGGGCAATCAGACCAGGAAGAGATGTTTCTCAATATGTTAAAATTCTGCAGACAAAATTCCAAAATTACAGCGGCAACAGCCAAATTTTTAACTGCAGGTATAAAAAACAACTTTGTGACTAACATATCATTATGTTTTAATTTTAAATGTTATATTTATCTATTTATTTTGTCTGTTAAACTGTTTTATCTAATCCCAAATTTTAGATTATATCTGCATAATATAATATGTTAGATTATATTATTTGAATCTTTGAATCTTTTGGTCAGAAACAAAAATAAATATGCAGATGGCAAACTTTGTTATTGTTGTTGTTATTCCTTAATGAGGGTTTAAAGAGATGTTGTTTCTGATCAACTTCAGGATTAAAAACAAATGTCCAATGAAAATAAAGACTTTTGAACTGTCAGACTATTTGTAGACTTTATTGCAACTTTAATGTGTATGTTTAATTGTCTGATAAACTGGGGTGTTGATTTCTTTCTGTGAAAAATATTATTTTGTTTTCTCCATAAGACAAATAGCATTGAAGTAGAAGAGAAACAATAGGAGGAAAGTATAAAACATCTTTATCACCCCTCTGAGTAAAAATCAGTTTATCAGGTAATTGAATTGGGGCTGACCTGCATAATTATAATTTGATTCCAAATTATGTAGATTTACTACGTAAATTAGACGAAAGAGATATTTCTAATTAATGAGTTATCAGAGAAAATGAATGCTTCTTAAAAAGGACATAATTAGGCAATAGAATTACTAGCCAACAACCAATTAAGAATTTGCAAAAGTGTTAAAGTTCTACATGTCATGTATATATTCTTATTATATATTCCACACATTTAACAGTTCTGTCTTCTAATAACTGTCCATCATTCATCATCTCTTTTTAACTTCTACACTCAGTATTTCGTATTAAGTGTCAGTTAGATCACAGTGCCCAATGTGAGATCCCTCTAAAAATCTTCATCAATAATTGTTATTAATGTGGCAGAAAATAAAAATTATTAGTAACAACTATCAATATATTTTATTTAAACAATAAGTTAAATTGACTCACATTTCATTTTTGTCTCAGTTTTTGCCCACACTTTGTGCCACGCATTATTTGAACTCCACTCTCATTATGCCACTTTAGTGGGTGTCAGCTATAAAATCCATCATACAGCTCAATCTATATACTGGAATGAAAACTTTTCCTTTTCATTCCTATCCTAAATTCATCAGCATTTCAGACAACTTTGGCAAAGAAATACTCACAAAGTTCACACTTGAGACCATAAGCTTTTGAAATCTTGTTGACACGTATCAGAGGAGTGTGTCCAATTTTCTCTAAGACATTTGACAAAATCTTTGGTTCTTTTTGCCTGCACAAGATAAAATAACCCAAAATAACCCTGAAATCATTATTTACTCCAGTGAGAACCAATGTACTAAAGTAAAGCCTGTCTTTGATTTATTTTTAACAGTTGTTCTGACCTAGGCTTCCCAAGTACACCCGAAGCCAATTTTTAAAATCAAAAATCCTTTTTATTAACAAAACAAAGAATGTCGCATTTATCAGCGTCCGTAATTACAGACCTGAAAACAGTCTGGGAGAGCTGCCAGGCAAATAAAGTTCAGACTCACTTGGCAGTGAACACAATTCTTGGCACCGAAGCAGGAAGAAAGTTCCATGAGGAGAAATTTGAAAGAATTGTTTCCTGGAAACACCGCTCCCCTTTTGCTCCTCTTTATGCCTTAGGGGAGTGGCGATTCACCAATCACCTGTGGCCTACTCTCACATCGGCCCCTTTTTCTGATCTGTTCTTGTCTCCTGGCATCTCTGCACACGCAAATACTGAGGATAAACTCCAGCTGCCCCTCTGCCTCACTAAAGTCTGATTTGGAAGGCAGCTGATAACTGGCAGATGGCCCTGGCCCCATCTCTTCCTCAGATGCAGAACTCTCGTCTGAGCCTTCTCCAGACTCCAAGCCAGGCCCAGGTTCCTCCCCAACCTCCTCACATTATAACCTGTTATTGTTCAAATCAATGCTAATATGGCAGATGTCATTAATATTACCAATATAAAAGAACTATAAAGGTTATCAAATACCATCTTTCAATCTCTAATCTTTCCATCTAATTATTATTTATATTCTGTTATATAAAAATTATAGCTGCTAATATTCCCCCTATTTCTTATTTCTACCTCTATTCTAGCTTCTGATCAGGTCACCATTGTTAATCCTAGTATTAATACACATGTTTATATTAAGACATAGTCCTTCATTATTTGGTTGTTCAAAGCCACAATACACCATTCAAGTACCAGTCTTCCTATTATTTAAACATATCTAATAATACCATCTTTCAACCTCCAAACTTTCCATTTAACTATTGCTTCATGTAAAGGTGTGTATTCTTATTTCTACTCTATTCAAATTTCTAATCAGGCCATCATTATATTAGAAATAATAATTTATTTATTTATTTTTATTTATTAAACTTATACCCTGCCCTTTTCCTGGGACTCAGGGCGGCTTACAGGGCAGCATAAAATACACATATATACAATTTAAAAATTAATTAAATCAAGCCCTAATTAAAACTATTAAAATACTATAAAATCCCTATAAAAATCCCCCCACCCTATTAATCCAGGCC
>JANHFQ010003905.1:33780-48971 GCA_032468035.1 Aparallactus werneri
ATTTTTTCTGTGGAGTATGTCATTTGCCCCCCTTTTGGGGGGACAAAGAGCCTCCCAAGGTATTTGAGACCCCCCCCCAGTGCTGATCTCGCAATAGAAAGGTACCTCTGTGTCAATTTTGGGGGAGATATGTTCAGGGGTGTAGGTTTGTATAGCAGACATACAAACAAACATTGCTCCCGGGGACTTCTCTTTCATAGATATAGATACAGTATATAATGGCATGAGGCCTCTGGCCTACTTTATCAGCTACCTCAATAACGGCCTAACAACACCATAGTGCTATTCCTATTTCTCCTCAGAGTTCTCCAATTATGTCTCCACAAAGACTCCCTATTTATCCAAATATTATTTTTAATATATACAGATTGACTACTTCAGTAATCCTTTTCATACTATTAGCTAGCTACCTCAGTAACTTGGATTTTCCTGCAAGAGTTTAGAGAGCATGGTCTACCTCTTTTATACTCTTTGGAGGCTCCACCCTACAGGGGTGGTGTAATAGTGGGGTGACATGACATGGAAAGGTATGATGGGTGAAAAGTTCACCCACCACCTTCCAACTGCCACTTTTGACATTCCACCAGCCATCTTTAAATTCAATTTATTAAATTATGAAAATGGCACAGCAATATTTTTGCGACAGTAATAAATTACATAAAGCCAAACATTTGCTGCATTTGCACACTTAATCTTCATGCAAACGTGTATTCCTTCTAAATCTTCTATATGACTAGTAAGTCTTGGGCCCAAGATCTTTTAATGCATAACAAGTGTCTTCCAAAGTGATTGCTTGAATCTTAAAACAACTAGTGTTAGTCATCTATTCTATGCTGCAGTGTAAATTGAGCAAATATTTGTAGATCCTCTCTTAATTCTATGAATCCTGGAGACCACAGTACTTTTGGTGCAAGTATATACTGGGTAGTTTGTTTTAAAGTATTTTGCATCTAAAAGCTATTGAATCACCACCATCATTTACACTTGTTTGTCAAAACTGTGCAATTTAATTCAGAGCCCACCTAAAATGCCTTGCTTTGTTCTGTAAATCAGAGGGTGCCACTGATTTTTTACATTTACTGTACCTTCTCTTATCTTCTTTTTGGGATGACTGAGTTCTATAATATTGGATAACAGTATGCTGCAAGGTTTGATAAGCTAAGCAGTTATTCTTGCAAAATGTTTGATCTAAGCAAGAACAAAGTTCTCTAAAACATTCAGAATAGCCACAGGCCTCCTGGGTTGTAGCTAATATGAATGTTTGCTATGGAGTTTAGTGAAGATAAAAAGCCAAGAATCAATTTAAAATATCAAAAGTCCACCACAAACATGTATCTATCAAAGTGTTTTAGAAGTAACACAATAAATATAATCTGTCCTGAATAATTCATCACAAAAGATTTGCTTCTTTTTCAAGCCAGTACAATCTTCAAAATATAGCTCACCCCTCCAATCCCTCACTCCCAAAGTAGCACTGTCTGATGTAGTCCTTCAACACTTTTGTATGTAGAAATCTGCTTCCATTATAAGATTGGTTGCGGGCCAAATCAGACCATTGTCTTTTATTCTGCTACCTAATCCCTCTGAAAGTGGCCTTTGGGGATAGTGCTTCATTATCACAATGCATTCCCTTTCTATTTTCCATTCAGCCAAGTCTCTCTACTTATCTAGCTAGCAGGGCAATTCTGGAAACAATCCCTCCTTAGTTCAGTTTCACTTGGAAATGGGAGCAGGAGTGGAGAGACAAATAGATAATGGAGAACTGAAGAATTTTTGGAGTATCTGAATATGGACAAATATACCAATTGAGCTCAATGAAGATACATCTTAACACTACCCATATCCCATATTCATAGAAAAAAGCATCCCAAAACACTTCTGAATGTCAAATTTTGTTCTTTCCTCTCTTCTATTCAAAACAAATAAACCTGCTTGTTTTGTACACAAACACCTAGCTGAGGGTCTAGAGATAAAGTTATCTTCCACCTGTAGCCTTTCTTGGCCATTTGATTTATTTCCCTAAAATATAGTATGTATTGATCCGTTCTTTTCTCACTGAGAAGAGTTACTTTCCACACAGTTTCAACACATGGGTAGTCCTCACTTAATGATTGCAATTAGAAACTCCATCATTATGTGGTCATTAAGCAAAATATCATGTGACTATGTCCAACTTACAATATCAGTTCCTCTGAGGTCATTAGTAATAGTATTTAGACTTACTGTATATGCCACTTCACAGTGTTTTACAACCTTCTCTAAACGGTTTACAGAGTTAGCATATTGTCCTCAACAATCAGGGTTCTCATTTTACTGATTCGGAAGGATGGAGTCAACCTTGAGCTGGTGAGAATCGAACTGCGCAACTGCTGGCACCCGGCAGTCAGAAGAAGTAGCCTGCAATACTGCATTCTAACCACTGCGCTAACATGGTTCATTCAGCGAATTATCATACGATTGTGCTTACAACATGTCCAAGTTACAATATCAGTTCCTCTGAGGTGATTCAGTGAATTGTCTACGGTCGTTAAGCACAACATCCCATGACTTTGGCTTGCAACTTACTGCCTGCTTCCCCATTGACAGTACTTGTTGGGAGTTGGCTGTGAAGCATGCAAATGGTGATCATGTGACTGTGGGAGGCTGCGACTGTCATGAATGTGTGCCAATCTCAAAGTGCCTCAATTGCAATCAAGTGACCACAAGGGCCACAGCGACGGTCATAGGTTCAAGGACCAGTCAGAAAACTTTTTCAGAACCATCGTAAGTTTGAACGATGACCAAACAGGGAGGTTG
This sequence comes from Aparallactus werneri, assembly GCA_032468035.1. Classification (NCBI taxonomy): domain Eukaryota; kingdom Metazoa; phylum Chordata; class Lepidosauria; order Squamata; family Lamprophiidae; genus Aparallactus; species Aparallactus werneri. The sequence continues at coordinate 36,577 of JANHFQ010003905.1, forward strand.
TTAACCACAAAGACTGCCTGTAATTTATCTCTGCTTTTCCAAACTTTGAAACTCACCTAATATGTAATTACAATTTAGAGAATCTACTGGAATTAGAGCAGCAAGTTACTTTCCTTGAGCCACAGTTCTAAAACTCTTTATTCAGTTTTTGCACTGGATGTTTGAGGTGGTGGTAGGGAGTGTCAGACATGGAGATCTGTTCCAAAGCCTGCTCAGCTCTGCCAACAGCCTTTCTGCAGAGGAAAGAAATCAAGGCAAACATTGAGATATGATTTCTATTGACTGCAGGGAGGTCTGGAAACCTACCAATTTTAGTTACTTTTATGCTGCCTGTAGCAGCCTAAAAATTCTATGGCAGTCTTTTGCTTATATAGTTTTTGGTCTGCTTTATAAATCATCTTTGTCAGACCATGTCTTTTTTGGTAGTATCTTTTCTTTTCTACTAATATACGGAATTAAAAATAAATGGGCCGAGTGGAAAAAGTTGGGTCACAGTACTACCAACCTGAGATATAATTGTAAAAGTTCTGACTGAGTTGTGCCCACTGGGAACTGCAAGTGTGCCAGTCAGTTATTGAGCACTAAAGAGTGAACTGGCATTGGCATTTTACCAGGTGTTGCAATGCTAAAAACAGCATTGGTGGCTGAACCAGAGAAAGGGAGATGTAGTGGTTGTGGGTCTAGCTTCTGGGGACTATGCTCCTGAACCAGAGTGTGCACACCCTGAGAGGCACACCTTGGATTGGATGTCTTTCTTTGTAGTCTTGATACAGCATTTGTAAGGATACCTTTCTTTGAGATGCTTTCTATGAACATTTTCAGCAATGGCAAAAACCACAGATCTACTTAACACTTCCTCAGAATTCATGTCACACTAAATCAAGAGATGTCTCACCTGAATAGCAACAACTTTGGCTAAAGCTCTAGAAGGGAAAAAAAATATTCATGTAAGGTTTCTTTGCTTTGACTTCAAGAACACCTCCATGCTGTTTTCTTGGCCACACTTTAGAAGTGGTTTGCTTAGCCTTTGGGGATGTTTTTCGGCTTCTCAACCTAGCTCATATTTGTGGGATTCCCTGCTTGTCTTCTCTCCAAATACTAACCAGATTTGAATGTGCTTAGGAAAAAAAATTAAATGCATGAACTCCTGTTCTCTATTTTACGATCTTTCTTGTCATAGTTGTTAAGTGAATCACTGCAGTTGTTAAGTGAATCTGGCTTCACTTATAATTGCAACCATGATAAATACTTGCCATTTGCAAAACATCTGAATTTTAATCATGTGGAAGCTGCAATGGTTGTAAGGGTGAAAAACTGATTATGCCATGTTTTTCAGTGGTACTGTAACTTTGAACGGTCACAAAATGAATAGCTGTAAGTCACAGACAACCTGTACTTCATTATCTTGGTCAGGCTCACTTTGGGCTTATTGCTGTCCCGGGATGTTGCTGTCTTAGGCTGATTTTGTCTCAGAATAATTATATATTCTTACCATAACCCCAAGTGTTATTATTCAAACATGATTGGATTCATGCATCAAGCAATGTTAAAACCATGCAAGTCTGCTTGGGACTTTGTCTAATTTATGAACTGAGTTTAAGCATTTCAAATACAGTAATTAAATGAAAAATACATATATTTGTTAACAGTAAGTTTGGTTCAGTTAAATTGAGCCTATAATAATGGCATTGTGCTAAAACCCTTCTCAACAAATGGACAGGACAGAATTTTAAGGCATAGCAGTAATTTTTATACTTGCTCAGACTGATTTGTCTACTAAATAAATGACTGTCAAATAAATATATATAGATATATGACTATGATTTTCCTCTGTTTTTCTGAGAATTTTTTTCTGCACAAGCCAAAAAGATTTAACAGAAAATCCAACAGAGCTAAATGAGTTCAACCACCTCGCCAGTAAATGGCATGCTATTTATTTCAGTTGGCAAATTTGTTAAGGAGGATACCATCTGGGAGAGATTTATTTTCCCTAAGTAAAAGCAACTGGAGGAAAACTAAGATATTTTAAAAGACCATATAATCCTGTTGAAAAAGAAGGGAGGAAGAAAAACATTAAAAAATAACTTTTTCTTGGAAGAATCCAAATTAGGTTTCCAGCTCCGAACAAGATTTATACAGTGATACATCTCAATGTAAAATAGTGGATTTTTAAGCAGCAAGAGAGGAAAAAATTCAGAAATTTTATGAGAGCCCCAAGTTGTTTAGATCACCACTTCATTGTTGGCTCTCCCCTCCATTTGTTTATTGATAAGTGATAAACTTCTTTTAATTCAGTGCTCTCTAAAAGGGGAAAATAATTGACAGTTTAGAAATGTCCACAGTCCATTTGTCAAGAATGCAAAGATAAAAATGAGGGGAAGGCTCACATAGCTACATCCTTAACACTTTTCATTGTGTGCTTTAGAGTTTCATTCAGTGTAGTTTCAGGCTATGAAATATGATTTGTTGGTTATATATATATATAATAGTAGTATAAAATAATAGTATAAAATAATACTATGTTTTGAAACTTTGGAGTCATTACAGAATTATAAATATTCAACAACTGCTTAATATGAATTAGGTTGAAATTGTTTACCAAGAGTCTCTACCCATCCAGTTTGATCCAGCAAATTGGGCATGCTGTTTTAGAGCCTCTTAGCCAAAGAATGCCAATTGGTGGGAACTAGAAGACAGGCCTTTTCCTTGTTTTGTGGAATTTTCTCTCCTCAGAGATTAGAATGGCCTGGACATTGTCGGCCTGTTGTAAGGCTTTAAAAACTTGCACGTGTACCTGGGCCTGAGACTCTGAATGTGTTCAGGGCCCTGTTTCTTGGCTTTATTGTTATCCAGGTAACTATGTCAGCTGCCACCTTTATTTTGGATGTTTTTATTGTTTTTAATTGCTTCATTGTTTTTATAGTTTTAAAAGAGTAAGCCACCCAGAAACACTGGGTCTGAGATGGGTGGCTATAGAAATTGACTCAATAAGTACATTCCCCCCCTCTTATTACTGAAACTTTAACATTTGTGGGGGGGGGGGGAGAATTTGGCCATATTAATCTAGAATTCTACTTGTGCTGCAACGTGAAGTTATGAATGTTCAAGAAAATCTTTATTCATTGCATGAATGTTCAAGAAAATCTTTATTCATCTTTAAAAGAAGCACCAGGATATGTATTTATGAATGAACTAACTGCTTCTGCAACAAATAAGGAATGGGGAGTTGTATATATGGCTGAATGTTGCATGTGAAACAGATAATTTGGAAAATGTCTCTTTTGTATAATATTATGGAAAATTGTCCTTTTCCTTTAGGTTGAAATGATTGTCCCTCATTATACTTAAATAATACTTAAGGATTTCCATTCTTTCTATGGAAGTTTATAGTATTAGAAGTTTCTTCGTAACAGTGTGCCTAAAGAACAGAATCAATGAAGAAAAACAACAATTTTTCTTTATTTTTAGAAATTGATGATGTAAGATAAAACCATCTAACTTGAAGGCAGAGTTTACATACATGCAGTGTTTAAATTAATGGTTTCATGAAAAAAAATGGTTAACTGGAAGGTTATTTTTTCCCCTTCAGAAATGAAAGGAGCTCATTTTATCACAGCTGAGCTGAACTAATAGAAGCAAACTAAAACTGTAGAACAGTAGTACTTTCTCTTGGAACAGAAATGCTTTCCCCCCCAATGTTTAATGAGGTGGTCTGCTTTTGGGCCATTCTTTTAAAGTTTGAACCATCTTTGTGAATTCTAATTCTAATGCAAGGAAGTTGAAAGGCAGCATCATAGTAGATGTTTTCCGATGGTATGGAAAATATGGTGGTGTAACAAGATGGGGCCTTAGGAAGTAGAGAAATGGTTCATGTCAGGTGAGAAATGATTATCTGGAACGGGGCAAAAATATGCACCAATTTGCTAAAATATTCTAAAATATTATCTCTTACATTGTTGAAAGCTTCATGCAAAACTGACACTAGGAGAATTTTATCCAATTAGATGAAAATATAGTATTTTCTCAGATCCATGCCCAAAATAGTCTTTCACAAGCCTCCAGTATTGTGCACTCAAATCCATTTCCTCACAAAAACACATTTGCGTATTTGTACATACTTTTCAATTTTTATATAATCATTTGCTTAATGATCGTATCATACCTCTTAATTTCCTTGCTCTCTGGCCCATATTCTATTTTTACAATTGCTAACAGAGTTTCTTGGGATGGAAACTCATTCATCCTCCCAGATTAGGAAAGAAAAGGCAATTTTCTTTTTTATAAGAGTATATTTGTGAACTGATTTTGTGGCATAAGCCCTAGCAATGCAGTGTGTTCAGTTTGATGCAGTTCTATAAAAGAATCATACATGTCCGTAATTGCATAGCTGAAACTCAAGGTATATTCACTGAGAATATAAGTGAATCATGCCCAATTAAACACACCTTGAGAACAATTCATTTATAAACAATTCACTTTATGTCCAATTACCTCAACAGCTACCAATTAAGAAATTAAATATATAGCTTTTCTGAAATCATATCACTTTGTAATGCAAGCAGGAGACTGAATATTTGAATATTTCTTCACATCAAAAACTTACTTCCTGTAGAAAGTTAATGCTGTATGTTACTATATGTTAACCCATCTCTCAAGCATTCTTCCTTATGGACAGTAGAAACATTTAGCCTGCCTGGAAGGACTATATTCTCTGCTGTTTTTTCTGAGCTTGCCCTTCAAAAGCTAGCCAATAACTTGTCTTCTCTCTGTTCTGCATTAAGAACATGAATCTGTTTTCTATATTTTTAGTAGAATTATGCATACAAAAGCACGCAATACTATATTTGTGGTAGACATTGCAGGTGTTAGTTGAGGTTTGAGGTGATACAGGTATTTTGTTGAGAGGAGCTTGCTTCTCCTCACCTTGATGGGAATCCCATACTGCTATGGTGCAAAGTCCCACAGGGAGTGAACATAAACCATTACACACAGCCTAATTAATATAAAGTAGTGCAATACAATTGCTAGGAGAATAGAGTCCTTTTTCAAACCTCAGAACTTCAGCTTGAATGTAGCATTTATTATTAAAATATGACTAAACTGTCTTTCAAAGAGAGATTTAACAGAATAACAGAGTTGGAAGGGACCTTATAGGTCATCTAGTCCAACCTTCTGCCCAAACAGAAGGACCCTAAACCATTTTTGACAGATGGCAGTCCAGTCTTTTCTTGAAAGCTTCCAGTGATGAAGCTCCCATAACTTCTGAAGGCAAGCTGTTCCATTGGTGGAACGCAAAATTTCTCCTTATTTCTAGCTTGAATCTGTCCTCGATCAGTTTCCATCCATTATTTCTTGTCTGGCCTTCAGGTGCTTTGAAAAATAGCTTCTCCTCTCCTCCTCTCTGTGGCAGCCCTTCAAATATTGGAACATTTCTAAGGCTTCTGACCTATAAGGAATCCCACTAAATACAGTGAAACCTATTTCTAAATAATCATGTGCTAAAGTATACATATTTTTTTTAAAAAAATAACAATATCCAATGAATTCAAGTTGTTGGTGTACTGTCATAAAGATATTATATTCCAGGGTCCTAAGGGCTCTCTGAGCTTGGTGGTTTTCTTGCAGACATTTCATTACCAAACTAGGTAACTTCAAAAATTAGTCTCAGAATATCAGAATAACAGAGTTGGAAGGGATCTTGAAGGTCTTCTAGTCCAATTTCCTGTGTCTCCTTTGAATTTACTGAGGAAAGATGAGACCAAAAAAAGTGGTAAAGTTAATGAATTGAAGAAATATCAGACCAGATGTTGGATTTTTATTGATAGCGATTGTTTTTTCATTCACATACATGTGTGGACTAGCCTATACTGCTGCATGCATATGAATAGATAGAGACAAAAAAAGAAAGAACTTTTTGGGAACATTAGTAGCTCATAAAAATTAGTAGTTTTATGCACAGTGTTTTAACAAGGAATGTTTACTTTTATCTTTGACTGGTAGAATAAAGTTAACTATTCTTCAGGTATTTTATACATAGGGCCAAGTCATCTAGGAGCAGCTGGTTTAAATCTAATAAATGAAAAGAGCTTCTTTTTCTAAACGATCGTTTTGTCATCCATATGCAATTTTGAGTTTCATATTCTTGTGGCTGTCAGTCCCTCAGCTTCCATTTCATTGTCTTTTCTGGAACAAATTGGCTCCTTGAGGAAATGCATCAAGAACATGGTTAGTAGAAAATACAAATTGGATATGAATGAAGAACCAAATATTCATGTTCCTCTGAAGCAGGTTTCAGTGGGAAATAAAAGGGAAGATATCAACTTTCCCTGCATTCAAATTTTAAATTTTTAATCGCAATTTTATTGTTAATACAGGGTCTATTTAATTCATTTTTAACTGTATATAGTATTGTATGTTTTATTCTACCTGTAAGCCGCCCCGAGTCCCAGGAGAGGGCCGGGGTATAAATATGACAAATAAATAAATAAATAAATTCTCGATAAGAACCATCATCCCATCGTTGGCTTGTATACAGTATTGAGAATATTTCTTCCCTGTCTCTTAAAAGGCTGGAGGTAGTTGTATAAAACTTTTTGTAAGCATCTGACACTTGTTAGCTTCTTTGGTTCAGGAGATTATCATTTAGAATTCAGTGTTCAAGTATTAGCAATTTGATTCTAATTTGTCAATAATTTTATACCTGTGGTTTGATTTCACCACTTTTTAGAGCATGAAATTCCCCCCTACTAGCAAAGTTTAGCTTGTAAGGTGTGGATGTCTTTCAGGAAAGGGGTTGTGTATCAAAATTTGCAAGATTGCAGGCTCAGCATTGCAATACAAGCTTCACCTCTTTTGAACACATGTGATGATGACACGTGTACAAAAGAGGAAGAGCTGGATTTCTGTGCCCATCATCTTGCATACCTGGTTGCCTCTGCTGTCAGCTCAACAAAGCAAATGGAAAAAACCCAATGCCATGTGGATCAGTAGTACTTTTATTGCAACAGCTATAGTAGCAGAATATTGCAAGTCTGAAAGTACTCTCCCCTCCCTCCCTTCATCTTTGGGTGAACTATGAAGGGGATTGTTGGAGATGTTTTCTCAAGTTACTTTTTTTGACCTGGGCTTAGGCCCCTTTTATCTCACCATTGCCTTGATAGTGGCTCTTCCTCCTATCCTTCAAGGTATCTATTTTCCCTCTGCATCACCCCAGACATTTCTCCATTAGGCATTAAATAATGAGGAATTATTTTCTCATCTAAAGAAAAGCTAAGTTATTGTTTTAGAAGTGGCACAAATTACAGTATATCTATGCCAGAAATGACTGGTATTGCCTGTACTGGCTCAAAGTCATATGGTGTCTCTAGGGCACATTGACGGATGGCGTCACCCCCCACAAATGTGATCCCCCCATTTTTAGAATGATTTGTTTAACATCTACTATGTGTGACATGATCTTGGCAACTACTACTTGATACTATACAGTAGTTAATTGAAAATGGCTAAGTCTTAATGCAAAAATACCTGAAATCATGTATTTAACAGTATGAAAGTATGATTCTTTAAAGTAGGAGAAATTTTTCTTGTGGAATTTGTTCTATATACCGGTAGCAGAATCTTAAACATCCTTGCTTAGAGTTAGCCTCGTGCCTTTAATGGGATCACATCCTTTAAAAAAAAAGAATCTTGGTTTGGGAGAAAATGTAATTTCAACAACAGTTAGGAGTATTTGTTTGCATGCTTACCAGACACTGTACATGCAGAATTTATTAGAATGGTAAAAAATTTAAATGTTAAGCAAAAAAAAAGTTCCAAAGTGATGTTAGAAAGTATTCAGAGAAAGAATAGACAAAGCTTGGAATCAACTTCCAGTGGAGGTAGCGGGTCAGTCATCAATAACTTAATTTAAACATGCTTTGGATAAACCTATGTCAATTATCCAACAAAAATTTAAAATAAATAACATTTAAAAATAATGAATATATACGTAAAAAAGAAAACAACAACAACAAAAACCAAATAAACTCACAGGGCAGATTTGATGGGCCACTAGGTCATTTTCTACTGTCAGTTTATGTTTCTAAATGTAAGAATTGAAAGAAATAAGGTATTCCATACCCAAACAGTTTTAACAGATTACCTCATGCCATTTTTTTATGTTAGGGAAAATAATTTTCCAACTCCAGATGTGCACAAAAAGATACAAAGCCTGCCAAACCTTCCCACACATTAATTCAAACTGTCTCAAATACCTTTTCCAGCTGAAGTCTTTTCCATTGCTTTGCAGAAAAGGGGGAAAACCTAACATCTCTGGGATCAGTGTTCTTTATTTTTTTCCGGCTCGTCTTTTAGGCTAGTTGTTTTTGCTCCAATTCAGATTGAATATGGTGTTTAATTATCATTCCTTCTTTTGAAATGATCAGATAACTTTGAGAAAAGCACCTGATTTATTCTAACCCATCTGTTTAGCCTGCAGATTTAAAGAACCTGTTAACATATTAATGAAAGAATATGTTCATTAATATGTTAACAGGTCCTTTAAATCTGGATTTAACTGCTCTGTTCTGTTTTGTGGATTTCCATGTGATGTTTGAAGGGCCACTTGAGGAAACAGGATGCAGGGCTTAGAAATCTTTAGTCTTCTGCTATAGTAAAAATTGACCTAGGTGAGAATGTTTAATTGTGCCATTGTACTTCAGAACGGTGTGAATACAAATACTAGTTTTAGCGATGTTTCATGTTTAACTCATGCCTTTCATTTCTTGCTCTCTTCATTTTTTTTCACATTCCCTGCACTCTACATAATGTTGAATACTACTGAAAGCATAGCTTAAACGGTATGTTTCCCTCTCTATATATTCTATCATTTCTCTATCCCATGTTTCCTTATACAGTGGAACCTCAGTTCATAAATGCTTCTGTTCACAACCAATTCAGTTCACAACCAAAAAATCAGCTAAACCTTTGACTCTGTTCATGAACAAATCCTCTGTTCACAACCAAACTTCCTGAGGACAAAGAAATCTCAAGAGAGAAAACACCTGAAGGAGAGCATCCTTCCATCGCAGAGGCGGACTTTCCCACAAAACAGAAACCTCTCTCTCTCACTCAGAATTGACCGACTGAACCGTTTTCTATGTTGTTCAAAGTTTTCTCAGTGTTTGTATTAAAGGATTTTACTGTTACACTGTGCGTTCTGTGGCATATTTAACTACACTACTGTATGTGTGTGCTTCAAAATCTTAAAAAAACAATAGAGTTCACAGGGTCTGGAATGGATTGATCGTATTTCCATACAACCCAATGGGAAATTTTGTTTCAGTTCACAACCAACTCGGTTCACAAGCAAAGTTATGGAATGAATTGTGGTCATGAACCGAGGTTCCACTCTACTGCCTCACATAGTTGAATCTGCCTTTCAGGAAAAGATGTGCAGAAGACTTCAGTTATCCCGGTGTGCATTGGAAATCAAACTTTGAAGAGCTGTTATAAATGAACAAAAATGCAAATTTTATTATTTGTTGGTTGGTTGATTAGATTTATACCCTGCCTTTCCTCTAGAAGCTCTTTTATTTCCTTGAATAGCAACTGTGTGAAGGGAGCTGGACAGAAGGAGAGGGAGTAGCTCCAAGTCACTCCCATGAGTTTATTTTATCAACTTTATTGGCTGCTCATCTTACCACAAGGTTACTTGGGTGGGTTTCCATGGCTGAAGATAGATAGAATCCGAGCCTTCCAAATCCTTGGTTAATACTTTAACTGAGACGCTGAGAAATTCCACAGACTCCAATGGCTTCAGCAGAATGTAGGTGCATTACAACATAGTGCCACAATGTTGTAATGCTACCTTTGGCTCCTGTGTATGTAATGAAACAATGAATGCAGAAAAGGGTCAATGCAGTGCTTATTTGATCATATGCTTTCCCTTAGCTCTGCTGAATGTCTCTATGTAAGCCACACTGCCTCTACTATTTTATAGTATATGTGTGAAGATGTTAGAAGCAGCCTTTAGGGATTCTCCAGAGCTCCAGGGTAAAAATTAGGAAGAAAATGCAATGTCATTAGAGTAAAAGGACTCTGTATGGAGTAGTCAACAAATGGGATGATTTGTGATTGGTTATACCATAATAATTTGTTAAAAGTAATAAATGCCACCCAACTCCTGGTGACTCTAAGGACTCACAATAATCAAAGAAGTATCAATAAAACCAATAAGATAAAAGGTGGTAAGCATGACAGACCAAATGGAATAAAGCAAGAGACTTCACTTTCCCATGCTATACACCTGAGAGAAGATCCCAAACTTCATGAATATTTTGAACAACAGTAGAGTGGGAGCTATCCAGATCTCCTGCTATGCCTAGATTTTGGAGGAAAGGTGTGGTTACAAAGAAGGCATGTTTGTGGGGCCTTGATAGATAGTGTTGTCTAATCAAAGGAACACAGAACACACCAACCCTACAAGATCAGATACTATAGAAGAAAGGCAGCATCTCAAGTAACCAATCTGATGTGCCATCAAGTCATACTGATTCTTCAGTGACCACAGAGATTTTTTATCTGCGATAACCTGTCTCCAAGCTAACCTGTTAAGTCTTCTAATCGTATATCCACTGCAAGTGTAGTTGCAATTCTCCTGGATGTCATCTTATCTTTCTTTCCACCTTTCCCAAAGTTATATATTTCTCCAGAGAGCTGCATCTTTGGAAACAAATCATGTTTCCAAAGTTATGAGTCTGGTCATTTGTCTCTCAAGTGAGAACAGGGTTGTTTTGTTTGATAATTTTCTTTGTTTTCTTGGCTATCCATGATATTCTCAGGAATCTTCAACAGCAAAGTTCACGGTTCTCTTAATGTACTGTAGTGTTTTGTAAATCCACTCTTGCTAGATTATATACAGACATATAGATATGTTCTGGAATAAAAAATTACACTTTTTAGAGGAATGGGGAAACTTCAAAAGGATCCTAACAACAGAGAATGCAAACTTTTCTTTCTATTTCAGAACATATTTTAAAAAAAGCTTATAGTGTATATTGCAGTATCTTCTTTTTCTGTGCCTCAAGTATTTTTTTTTCAATAGCCATTTAAAAATGAACAAATATTGGATTATTGGATATGAATATTCATACGAACTTTAAAATTAATCAAAGAAAGCATGCCCGTAACTTGAGAGCGGAGTCATTGTTCTGTTTGCTAATAGGCTTATCTATCATTTAGTGATGAAGGACCCTATCTAAAGAAGGCATTATGAATAGGCTTTTCTTTTTCTATCTCTTCTAGTGTTCACAATATCCATTACTGTTGAATCTCCCATAAGTACACAGAATTAAAATTTGCTTTATGCCGTGATATGCCTTCAGGATGTGAGTTGAGACTTTGGTCTGCATGTAGATTTTCCTGCTTAACACAATTCCGTTTGCAACTGCATACAGAAATGAAATGTTTTTGAAAGTTTCAGTGCATAACCAATAGCGGTGCCATATTGCACTCTGCTGGCTCATTCTAGCTAATGCAGGTACCAGGTTTCTGCATAATTTCTATTTTTATTTTGAGGCAAACATGCAGGGAACTACTGCAATGCAGGAATGCTAAGTCACTAAGATCATCACACCATCATTCTCAACATATTGGGTAGAAGAAACAAATGGAGCTGTAAATATGTATAAAGCACGGCAAGCTTCTTTTATGAACTGTCCCCCATCCAAAGATTAATTTCACTCCGAAACAAATGGTACCTACGAACTTTGGAGGCAGAACATGATCTCAAAATAATAAAAGCAATGGATTCTATGTCACACAAACATGGAGAAATTGATATTTATCCATAATAGCTCCTAACAGTGTCAAAGTTCACCTGTTCCACAATCTCCAGCTATATATAAGCAGGTGTGTTTGGTAAGATTGGTAATCAAAATTGTAACTACATCTTATGATTTGCTTTCAGAAATCAGTATTTATCCATATACCGTATTTTTCGGAGTATAAGATGTATTCCACCCCCCCAAAAGAGGCTGAAAATTAGGGTACGTCTTATACAGTGAATGTTGCTGAAGTCCCGCTGGCCCCCACTCTTCGGCCTCTGCCTCCCAGCAAATTGCCTTGCAGCAAATAACAAAGCAGCAATCTGTTTTACTTGCAGCCTGAAACAGCTGATGGCCGAAAGGCCCCTAATCAGCTGCTTGTGCTGAAACTGAAACTGGCTGTTTGCTGCAAGGAAAGCTCATGTTTTTGTATCTTGGATTCATTACACCTGTGAATTCTTGAATGAGCCAAAGTTAATATTACAGATTGCTGGTAAGTATTTGTTTAACTAATTTCTAGATTGTTTTCTCAATATCTTTGACAAATATCTAGAAGAAATTGGTAGAGAATAAAAACAACCAGGAATATAT
>JANHFQ010003905.1:51905-65969 GCA_032468035.1 Aparallactus werneri
TCCCAACGATCAGCTGTTTCAGGCTGCAGGGATTGCTGTCTATTGCCGCCTCTGCGTGCCCCATTTTCAGCCTCCGCATCCTGTTTTCAGCCTCCACACGTCCTGTTTTCGGCCTCCATGCACCCCATTTTTGGCCTGTTCCGGGCAGCAGGGATCAGAACGGGCGGAAAACAGGCCATGCGGAGGCTGAAAACAGAGTGCGAAGAGGGAAAAAATGGGATGCAGAGGCCGAAAATGGGGCACGTGGAGGCAGCGATAGGCAATGGCAATCCCTGCAGCCTGAAACAGATGATTGTCGTGAGGCCGATACAACTGACAATCAGCTGCTTGTGCTAATTAGGCTGTGCTGAAGCTGACCAGGCTGTTTGCTGCAAGGAGGCAAATTGCTGGAGGCAGAGGCAGATGTTTTTTTCTTGTTTTCCTCCCCAAAAGCTAGGTGCGTCTTATACTTTGGAGCATCTCATACTCCAAAAAATATGGTACCTGGAAAGGATACCGGTAAAATATTTGCCTAAAATTGTAATTTTGCATTATTTTGAAGAATAATGATCAGATTGTTTGCTTTTCTTCTCATCTTGAAATCCTTGACAATACATAAAAATACCTTCCCTCTTATATCATCCCTCCTCTTTTCAATCAGGTAGTCTCCTGTGACCCTAAGGTCATTAGGCAGAGTTTAAAGTGTCTGGTTTAACTCTTCCATCTCCAAATTCTGGTGAAGAAAGGTTACTAGGAAGAAATAGATGATTCTCCAGCATTTTACCAAAGAATTTCGTTGATCAGTTACAAAGAATCAAGAGCCACTTGCAATTTTGAAAAATTTAATGACTTAGACTACTGATTTTACAATGTTTCTATAAATTGTACACTAGTCCCTAAAAACTAGTTTTTAAAATTATCAGTATTTCCGTGATAAACAAAAGCTTATCCAATAAACTGTACACATAGTAAATTCAACATGCAGACATAGTAACACACACACCTATTTTTCTCCCTATCTCTTAAAGTTTGCATATAATTACAAAGACTGCTAGTGTGCAGTTGAAATATGCTGACATTTTGAACCTCAGAAATAAATAAATATATACAAAGAAAGTTAAGCTTTGCTGATAAAAACCCCCCAAAGATTTACAGTATACAGAAAGAAGATATGATGAAAGAAGAGCACTAGAAAAACTATTTATCTGAAATAAATTTTAAAGGATTACTACATGGTAGTAAATGCAAAGAATATTCTTATTTGGCTAAAATATAGGCACATTTCACATTAATCTGGTCAGATAAAACCATCTTAAGGGGAAACTAAATTTTCTTAATGAAAGTAAAAGCCTTATTTACCATTTTAATATTATTTACTTCCAATTACCATATACAGAAATACATTTTCCCTTCTTATTTTGACCCAGAAGAAATGTTACATAAGTTACTTTCTGAAATGTATTAAGAGATATAAACTAATGTTTTAGAAGGCACACATGAACAAAATATTCTCTTTAGTAAAGCCGTTTGATCCTATCACTCTGGTATAATCTGTCATAAGGAATCATTCACTCATATTAAATTAAATCCTTAATCTGTGATAAATAATTCCTTTTAGGGATTATAAAAAAATTAAATAGTTTGAAGTTCAAACAACTATAGTGTAACAGGGCAAATTAATTTGACAATTCCGATGGTGCAAATTAAAAATTGTACTTGTTAAGCAGCTATAACACAGATGGAGTTGAAACGTATTCTGAAAATAAGCATGCAGAGATTATTGCCATAGAAAGAGATGGAAATCCTATGACCACCTGTCAGTCAGCGGTCAATTGCAATTTTGTATAAATTTTCTTTAAACCTCCTTGTATTCAGTTGGAACTACTTCTAAGAAGACATACTGGAGATTATGCTATATATTAAAGGTAAAGGTTTCCCTCGCACATACGTGCTAGTCGTTCCTGACCCTAGGGGGCGGTGCTTATTGCTGTTTCAAAGCTGAAGAGCCAGCGCTGTCCGAAAATGTCTCCGTGGTCATGTGGTCGGCATGACTAAATGCCGAAGGCACACAGAATGCTGTTACCTTTCCACCAAAGGTGGTTCCTACTTTTCTACTTGCATTTTTACATGCTTTTGAACTGCTAGCTTGGCAGAAGCTGGGTCAAGTAACAGGAGCTCACTCTGTTATGCGCGCTCGGGATTCGAACTGCTGACCTTTCTGACCAACAAGCTCAGTGTCTAGGCCACCGAGCCACCACATCCCTATGTGCTATATGTTGCTGGGAGATTAAATAAAGTAGCACACAGAAAGTTAAAGAATTGAACAAGTGATAAAGATTGTTTTATATTGAGAATAAATTTTTAAAAAATATTTGGAGCATTTATTTTAACTAATTTTACCCAAAGAGAATTATGTTGTATTTGTAAACAATGAATATAACACCCTTCTCCTTTAAAGATGTAGCATATTGACTTTAGTAAGTCTAAGTATATGTGCTACAGAGTATGTAATAATATAATCTGTAATTCAAAATACGGTATGAAGGGAAGAATAGATGGCATGACTGCTATGCTTATGTGTGAAAATCTCAATTATTTCAACAGCTGTGTGTATCTGAAATGATAAAGATTTCTTG
This sequence comes from Aparallactus werneri, assembly GCA_032468035.1. NCBI lineage: Eukaryota > Metazoa > Chordata > Lepidosauria > Squamata > Lamprophiidae > Aparallactus > Aparallactus werneri. The sequence goes on from JANHFQ010003905.1 coordinate 54,521, forward strand.
TTAGGTATGTGTCAATACATATCTTGGAAAAGGTCTATCTGGGTGAAAAGGTGTAAGGCAGTAACTTGATTTGTACAGGTTAATAAACATTGCTCTTAAGGCATAAATCAATGGAAAACCTTCATGTTCCAGGCTGGAATTCAACATATCTAAGGATGTGAAAATAAAGCAAATTAGGAAAAACTGATGGAAGTTCATATATAATATTGGACTGATTCAAAATTTCTATTCTTTGATCATGATGAAGATGCATAGCAACCATGACATATTTAATTGCTCAGTTTCTTTTGATATATAACTAGGCAAACTTTCAAGTTATATAAAACTCTTCATTAAGCTTTTCCAAAATCAAAGAAGCATACTTCAATACTTCTGCCATTAAAAAATAATAAAATAATAAATATGGCCCAGAGTTTGCAAGCGAGAGCTAAGATCAAGAGTAAGATAATCTTTGAAACACTTTTGGTTTCTGTAATCAGGTACAAAAAAGTATAAATTCACTAAAAATGGCTTTTCTTTGCCTTGCCTGTGGAGAAAAAAAAATCTATAAAATCTCAAATGACCTCTTTAGCATTGCGCAAGCAGACCTCTGCTCATGCCGCAAGCAAAACATGCTATCATCCCTCTTTTCAGAGTAGATTTGATTATATGAACCAAGAGAATCCATTTATACCTATGGACATGCACAATTGGATAGCTCTCCATGTGTAAGGCTACATAAGCATACAGACACACATATATATCACAGAAGAAAACTTGGGCTGATGCAACATCTTAACAGCATGCTTTGAAAATGTCTTTGGAAGCTACAAGCTTTAGTTTTGGGCTTTTCAAGATTCGTAACTTTTCAAGATTATAGATGGGATTAATAAACTCATCACTGATAGATGCTTGAGAACTGTTGATAAGAGAGTGCCAGTATCAATGCCAAGTCAGTGGAGAGAATTAATTAGATGTTCTGTTTCTCCAAGTATAGGTAGCTGAACAGCTTATATAACTGGGTAAAGCACACCACTTTGGTAGAGTTTATATCTTCAGCCAATCACCACAAGTTCAACACTTAATAATCTTTATTCTGCTTGTTGACTTGTCTTCTTCCAGATAGCCAGATATTCAGAATTTTGTACTGTGGCTCAGGGAGTCTGACATGATCATATTTTTATAGAAATGGTCTGACTGGGTATTGTAGTAACCTTTCACTTTGTCAATGACTTGGTGAACTGGGATGATTGACGCCTGTTCCATGTCCACTTGGATGTATTTTGTTGAAGACTTGTCAAGAAAAACATTGTCTGATTAAAAAACAAGACAAAACAGAACATGTCAGTCATGTTGAAAACAAAATTTACTGCCAAGATGATGGCACAAGATGATCAAACCATGTACCACCCCCAGAAATGCAGAATCTGTAGATTTGGTTATTTATTTATTTATTAAATTTAGGTACTGCTTATCTTATTTTCAGTGATTTTGCTGCATGTAAAGGTGACATTACTTAAAACTGTAAAGAAGGTATAGAATTGACACTGGAAGTCACAGCTTCATATTCTTTTTTTATAACATGCATTGTCTCTCACCCTCTTTTATGTTATGATCATAATGTGTGTTCCCATTTTTTTTTCTTTTAACGACCCTGTAATCCCTTGCACAGGGTGGAGTTGGGTTGCCTGAAAGGAGCACAAGCATTTACTGGCCTTCACAGAGTTCACATCAGACAATAACTTGTTGAATCCAGAGAGAGAAATATCTGTAGCTAGCTAGGATCAAACCCACAGCCTCCTGATTATGAATTGAGAGGTTCATCTCTAGGCCACCATGCTGCTCGTATTGTGTGTTTCCCTTATGCTGTACAAAATCAGATGGTATGGCTTTTGACAACAAAATATTCCACATTATTATCATGTACAGTAATTAAAGATTCTTGGCAGAACTGAAATTTACAAATTCTGATCAAAATTAGGAAAGGCAGTTGCCAGCATGCATTCTTTTTACATAAAAGGTGCCAAAATGCACTTAATTAATACATTTTGAGAAAGAAGAAGAATGTTTAAATGCATTTTGTGGGAACTGGATAGTTTTCAATGTAGAGATTAACCCAGAAAAAAGAACACGTGACTAAATATCTGTGAAAGTAATGTTGACTCATCTGTCTTTATTACTAGTATTATATATTACCTAAAAAGAGAAAGAACTTGATGAAGTATTTTTTTCTACTAAAACTAAGATACAGTAAAATCTTGGTTCACGACCGCAATCCGTTCCCGGATTACGATTGTGAACCAACTTGGTCGTGTTCTGAAGCGATACTCATTGCGGAAGAGTGGAAGAGAAAACAGCACAGAATGGAATCTTTCTGCACCATTTTTGTTCGCCAACCGAGTTTTGAGTCTTGAACCAATTCAAAACTTGGGTGGACCTGGGTGCAATGAATGTCTATAACAACAAAGATAATTTACTGAATTCCTTTTCAATAATGCTTAGTAGGTAAAATATATTGTTTCAGACTTTGGCAGTTATTCTATGACATAATCAGTACTGACTCAAGTATCAGCTGACACCAATTGAGTTCAGTCAGCTGTGTTCATACTGGTAACTTCAACCTCAAGCATACCTGGAACAAACTTTTGAGTAAGAAGTTACTCAAGGCTACAGAAGGCTAGAGAGTTCAAGACAGTGAACAGTTTTTCTCACCTAAATGTGACCATTAGATGGGGCTCATATAATGTTTTTCTTAATATGCAACTAAGCATATCATTTTTATAGGTATCTAATAAGATTTTACCTGCTGAATTCTTACCTCAATTGATATGTGTTACTATTGAATATTCCTTAAAATATTTAGTGTTCATTTACCCAAACTAGCAACTATATAAAATTTAAATTGATCACAAGTATAAACAAGAGGGAAAGGATTCCTCATTTTTTAACAATAACGTATAGCTAAAATTAAGTAGATTTAAAATTAATCAGAATTACTTATGAAATGCAATTGAAGAAAATGCAAATTGCATATGATTTTTTACATAGAAAATAAGTGTAGGTATGATAAAATATAGCCAGAATTATTTTTTTGGCAAATATTCTTATATGACTTACTTTGGTTTTGTTGTACTATTTTTTGAAAAGGTGTAGATATGATTTCTAATATGTTACTTACATTATATATATTTATTCAATATAAATCTGTGATTTAAGTGCTACAGATTCCTACAGTGTTTAGGGGTTTAGAAGGAACATCAATAAGAAGAGATACAACAGAAATATATGAAATAAGCCATAGCATGAAAAATATAGAAAAGTTTTCCCCTTTGCTCTATTGGAATTTGGAGTCAGCCATGGAGGTGAAAAGAACAAGACAGCAAAACAGCATCTGCTGCTGAAATATGCAAAAGCAAATTTAGAAGCTCATTAACAGATCATTAACCTGAGGGGTGGATTATAAAATCTTTTTATTTATAAATACAGTTACTTATTTAAACAAATACATTTTAAGCCATAATCCACATAGCTCTACAAATGTTGATCAATTATTTAAACAAACACACTTTAAGCCATAATCCACATAGATCTACAAATTGCAATTCCCAGCAGTCCCAATCACTCTGGCTAATGGTAAGGGATGCTGGATTCTGTAGCTCAGCACCATTAACAGACAAGCTTTCCATGGAAAGCTTGACTTTATCTAAAGAAGACCCATTAATTCCTGCCCCATCCCACCATTGGGATATACTTTCAAAGCCTGTTGGAGGCAAAAGATGAACAAGAATAGAGGATTTCACAAATCCCTCATCAGTCCTTTAAAACAGAGGTCCCCAAACCCCGGTCTGTGGATGGGCACCGGTCCATGGTATGCCAGAAACTGGTCCGCACAAACAAGCAAAGACCCATCTGAGGGATGCAGGCAGCATGCAAAACCATGCCTCCTTCAGTCTGGGGAAAAACTTCTCTCCACAGAACTGGTCCCTGGTGCCCAAAAGATTGGGGGTCACTATTTTAAAAGGTACCTCAGTCAGGTTTATTGCACAGCTTTCCTTTTGATCTTTTAGCCCTAATAATGGGCTCAAATGGGCTCTTTCCAGCTCTCACTTTAAGGGAACTTGCAAGTCACCTATCTAGCCTTCCATGCTACATTTCGGTCATATTCACTTAGATACGTCTGCTAGTTCATGATCTTCCCTCAGGTTATTTAGAACGATGTAATAAATTTCTTCTTCCACTCTTCCTTTATTCCTCAAAATCCATGTGTGAAATTGGGGGGGGGAGGGGAATAGAGAATTGCAGTCTTTATTCTTCCTTCCAATTTTTCTTCCTCGAGCAGGTGGTAAAAGAGGAGCCAAAGAGAGGCACTCAGACTTGCTCATTCATATCTGCCATAGAAAGAAATGTACTGTAGCAGCTCAGTGGTGTGATGATATTCTAGCCCTCAGGCCTTTCATGGTTCACCTCTCCCCCACCATGATAAATGGAGAAGCTTCCACCATTATTTCAGGCTCTCCCAGCTCCTTCCTTCTTTCTCTCTCTCCCATCAGTTGGTGAGATCTTATCCATCCTGGTAGCTATATTTGAAGAAGACAATTTCCTCATTTCCTACCTATAAGCTTTTTGGGAAGTATGTATGATAGCTGAATCCAGCAAAATTCATTCTACTTTCATTAGGTTGGCTAAATATTACAATAAATGCTGAACCAGTATATTGTCTACGTTCACTGCATATTTTAAAAATCTAAGTAGGTTGATAACGGAAAGCTTTTTCTAATGTTTTGAAAAATGTTCAGCATCAGAAAATACAGTAATTTCTTGCAGACATTATTACAAATTAGATGAATCACTTTAATGGTGTCTTTTTTCATTTTCTTCTTATTAGCTACTAGACAAAAATATATACCTAACAATATGTATTTTATGAAGTTGTTTCCCTTGGATGTTTACCTCAAACAATCCTGAATGTTTCATTTTCATGCTAACCATAATCAAAAGCACTCTTGTGTACCAAATTACAGTCAGCCAGAATTAATGACAGAGAAAGATGCACAGTATAGAATGAAGCAATATGTATGATAAGTTAATTTTTTCTGCTGATTCAAACTTCATGCAAATGTCCTTATGCAAGCGCTTGGAAATCATGCATTCAGCGAATGTGATGTACACTTTACCTTGAACGTTCGACCACTGGTGAGGATATGTTCTTAGAAGACATTATCTATACCATAAACATATGAGCAGCTGAATCAATTTTGGAGAACAGTGAAATAATTCAACAATTACTTGGAGATATCCACCACCACATACATTACTAAATTATGCTTAAACATGTTGCTTAAGCACAACATACCAATTTGAATAACTGTATTTTACACAGGTGTACTCACGCAGTTAACAGTTAATACAGAATGAAAGATTAACATAAACTGTACCTTATAAATTTTGCACATAACACAAACATATTATTGTTGTCATTTATATTAAAAAGAGTAATAAGCTGTATCATGACCAAGGACAAATAATCACCTTCAGTCTTCAGATACTTCAAGAAAATCTATTATGTAATGTAGAACTTCTGCGAATAAAGCTTTAATTCACAACAACTCATCAAATTACTTATGTTGATTCAAATTTAATGAATCACTAAAATACTATTTGCAATTAATCCAATGGGGTGTTATGTGCCAATAATTGTAAATACTTTTAAACAGTTTCAGAGACATTTTTATTGCTCTCAATACAATGGGGTTTTTTTAAACTGCAGACCACCTAAAGTGACTTAAATGATATGTAGACATTCGATGAGTAAAATAAACAAAAATTAAAAGAAATGTTACTTATATGAAAAAGGAATGTTAGCAGTGTTTTGTTGAAAAGTGCCAACAATCTACTTTGTTTTAGATTTAGATACGTTTTAGCTTTTGGTAATCTTAAAGATAACGCAATAGCATGTGGGGCTTGAGAGCCTTCTGCCAATATATGTCACTTGAATTGGCTGTTGGAAAAAAATACCATTGAAGTAGATGAATCCCCAGCCAAATTCTGGTTAATTCCTATGGATGCATTTCTAGTACATAACTTATCTAAGGTTCTACATCAATCTAAAGCAAGCTATCCCAGGTAAAGAAGTATAATTAACATTATACTTTTCATGTTAAAAACTACTGACCAGAATGGCTGTTCCTTTTATGGTAGGTATTTGACGTGGATTTGGATTTTGAAGTCAGGTATGTTGAATTAGAACCAATAGAACTGGAAGATAAGGATTTTCCCAGATTGTCTGAACTCTTCTTTATTATATTAGTTGCTGTTTTACTCCAGTCTGAAAATAAATGAAAGCAAAACTGGCTGTGATTGCATACCAGGTTGAAATAATTATTCAGACCTTTAAAAAAAAAAAAGGAATGGAGTTAAAGAAAGCGCAAATCATTTTCATTTTCCCTAGTGTGCTTATTACCCTTTATTATGCAAATCAGGCAGTCATGCATTTCCTCTGCGCTGATAATATGGGAAATTCATATATGCAATGACACTGCCATGTTAATGATAACATTCATGTTTAAACATATGAAATTACTTCCACCCTGTCACTTATATAAGATACAAGTAATTCTTAGCAGGCTTGGGCTGGTTGCTACTGCATGAGGGTGTGAGTGAGGGGATGTGTAACTGGTGAGAGATGCATGAGGCTCAGGGAGGTACTAGGGGTGTGTGAGAGTGGCTCACAAGGCTCAGGGAGGGTGTGGAAGGCAGATGCAGCAAGAAGATAGAGGTTGTACAGTGATTCCTGAATAGCCTGCAGGTGCAAATGAGAAGGAGCTGGGGAAGGTGTGTGGGTGCGGGAGACTTATTCCAGTAACTTGCAATCTCCCCTGCCAGCTTCCCCACTGACTTATTGGGGAAGCCATCAGGGAAGGTCATAAATGGCAATCAGATGACTGTAGGGTACTACAATTGGCCACAAGGGAAAGTGATTGCCAAGTGCCCCGATCATCATCACATGATCATGGGAATCCTGAGATTGCCCAGAAGATGAGGATCAATTGTAACCATCATTTGTTCAGCACCGTCGTAACTTTGAACAGTTCCTGAATGAATGTTTATATGTTGAGGACTACCTGTATGCACAAAGATGGAGAAATACTGAAATGCCCACAATGGAAGAATGGATTGTGAAGATGGCCGAGTTAATAGAAATGACAAACATGACCTATTTGGTCAGGGACAAAATAATAAGTACTTTTATTAAAGACTGGCAATATTTTATGAATATGGGGAAAAAGTGAAATGGTGATTTCTGGATTTGATAATTGTAAAAAGATTGAATAAGGGATGAGGGACTTATTCTGTACTGTTCTGTAGGGAGGAGGTATAATGAGTTTGTAACTGCTGTAAAGAAGTGTGGAAATATCTTTTTTATCTATTTTTTCTTTAACTCTATTTTATTCTGCATGTTTTCTCTTCTCTTTTTTCCTTTATATTTGCTTTTAGCTATGTAAAAACATTTAATAAAATTATTTAAAAAGGGCTAAACGCAACCACTAAATAATGACTTTCTATACCAAGATTCTGTATGATTACATCTTAAACCGCAGGTAGGAACAATTCAAACTTCAGTTTCATTTAATTAATTCAGTTAGGGTACTGGTTGTGTCAGGAAAATATAAGCCAAGGTATGTTGGTTACTTTGCATAACATACTGTATTACTTTAAGACTATGTAGTTTATGGCAAATCGCTGTTAGCTAATAACAGAGTATGTTAATTGTAGTGTTACCTGATTGGCTTACTCTGATGGCTATGTTGATAAAAAGAAGAAGCCAGTAACTCAGTTAGCTGTTGCTTTGGTTGGTTTGGCTTGGTGGTTGTGGTTTATTGTTACTGAAAAGAGCTTTGCTACTGATAGCTACTTTATTGGACTGATTTGTGTATTGACTTTGGAATGCCGGTAAGAAGACTGTGTTTATCTCAACTTCCTTAAAACTTTGTTTGCTGATTCTACTTGACTACTTGTGTTTTGACTGAGACTGTAACATCAGACTTATTCTTGTTTGTGTAAAAGTGAACATCTGCACAATACAGTTTATTTGTACTTTTACTGGCTTGCTGCGTGATTCTTGCTTATCTGTGCTTCCAGCTGTTACGTCCTCGCAACACGAGGGTTCTCAACGCTAACAAATTCCTTTTGATTTAAAAGGAAACATAGAAGGGAATCTTGAATGTAAAAGTGAGGTGATTTTCACCATTGTGATAAAGAGTTATAAGTTTTAACCAGACATTTTTAAAATACACTTTATATGGAAATGATGCTTTTAGTTCCTATTCCATGTAATACTATAGAACACAGAGAGCCTATATGAGAAACTATTTCAAGATCCTTTATGCTTTTTGACTCATACCCTTTCTTCTGCCAGCTGTCAAACATGCAAAAGAAACTATTCAACCATATGTTCACCAACAGAAGTCAGAAAGATATATCCATTTCCCTAGTACATAAATATGAATGTTCCTCATTTAGTAGGCTCAGGGTGTTCAAATGTTTGTAGGCAACTAGCCTCCTTGAAATGGATGATGCTATAAACAATATTTTCTAAGCTACAGAGACAATTTTTAAAAGGTTGGGAGCAATTAAAGGTTTCCCCTGTCCAGTCAAGACTGATTCAAGGAGATGAATCCATCTCCAATTTTCAGCCTAGGAAGCCTGCATTGTCTGAGAGACTGAAGTGGTACCTATTTATCTACTTGCATTTGCATGCTTTTGAACTGCTAGGTTGGCAGGAGCAGGAACAAATAACAGCTCAACTTGTTGTACAGTGCTCGTGTCTCAAACCCGAGCTGTCAGCTTTCCAGCAACGGGAAGCAACGGAAGTATATAATTATGTGAAACCTCCGGGCAATACTACTACAGAAGATCCTTTTAAATTCTGCTTACTACTAAAAATCTATTCATTCCTGGAATTATATACATACAATATCTAGGAAGTTAAATAAGCAATCTGGAACGTTGGCAAGGGCAAATAACTTCCATATAACTGTCAAGAAAATTACAAGGATATTACTGTAAGTGACCCATTCAAAATGAAGTAGATTTTGCTTTAATAATGAGTAGAACTGAGCTTAATTAAAGTAAGAAATCATAGAATAAAATGACAATTATACAGTATATGGATCTTGTCTATTTATCTACTAAATGGGAATTCTGCCAGGCTTACGAATACATATATTTAATTCAGTGAAAGCTAAGATAAAATGATCAAAACAATTGCTTTATTATTTTATTGTTTCAGGCTTTATTTTCTAATATCTCCTCAAACATTTACATAAACATTGCAAGGACTCTTATTCTTTGAAATAACATCGTTTGCAGAAATGGCACATTCTCAATTTTCTAGTAGATAGTTTCTATTAAATATCTCTGAAAGTTGCACTTAGCAGGTCTTTGCAAGTCAGCATAGGGATGAAAGATTATCTTATAATGTACACTTTAGCTTTATGGGCTCAATTAAGAGAGAAGAATTACAAAGGATAGTTCATATTACCTGAGTTATCTGCCAGCCTGAATCGTCCACAACAAAGATGCCTTCTCCATTGCTTTTGTACATTTTCTTTCATTGCACAGTGGAATATAAATATAAATAAACCTGAAAAGGAAAATAATAATTAAGTCTAGGGTTTTATTAAATAAGATTAAGAAACACATAAAGACACAAATACCTTTGGTTCATAAAATAGTGAATATGATATCTAGATGTACACCTTCACTAATTGTTATATATGTGCAAACCCAACCAGATATGAATTCAACTGATTCAGAATAAGGTAAAAGATCTGAATAAATTAGATCAGGGGTGCCCAAACTGTTCAGCTCATCAATCCCTTCATGAAAGTTTCAGCTTGTTCATCAACCTCCGAACTTTTATTATATGAACATAATTTAATAGATATTACTTTAACTAATGGTTCTATGAACTCTACTATTCAACTACTCAACTCTATGGGTCATGGCTTAGAACAAGAACTACTAGTTCATTCTAAACTCCCTTCCCCGTCTTATTTCAATAATAAGGAACATTCTAGACTTAATTTTGGAATGCATTGTTAATTCTAAATTAGATATTTTGAATAAGTTTCAAGTTGAAAAGCAGAAATATGCTGATTCTACATTTCTTACTTGAAAGACTTGGATGAATTAAACTTTCCTGAAACAATCAGAACAGGGTAAGTTGGAGAACATTTCTAGTTCCAAAACATTCTGCTCACCATGATATGATGTTTCTGAATTCTATTATCATCAATTGCTGTCATGTGACTCATTACTATTTATGCTGTATAATTATTAAAATTGATACCGTGTGTGTGTGTGTGTTTGTTTGTTTGTATGGTCTTAAATCTACAAACCTTAAGTACAATGTGCTACATAATGCATATACTGTAATATACCTGTGAATCTGTAACTTGCCAGAAAATAGGTTATTATTTACCGTATAGTTTTTCCAAAATGTTCCTCTACTCACCTTGCAATGAGTTGGAAATACAGAAGAGATACACAAAAGGGAGATATAGTGGCCCCCAGGCAAAAAAAGCAAAACCCCACGTCATGCCTAGGAGGAAGGTCAGGCTAATAACACTACGAAGGTTCCTCAGGATCTCTTCCCGCATAGTCCTATTGGTCCGTTTCCCATTCCGTCCACATATTTGCATCATCACCACAACAAACATGGCAATGTTCATGAGGAACATGATTCCAAAGTAGCCAACACAAGTCACGTAAAATACAACGGTGCTTTTAATCCAGCAGCTGTAAAAAAAGTATTAATTCTGTTATTCCCATGTTACAAAATTGGTTTATTAATTCTGGTTGCTTTGGGATACTTAAAACAAAAATAAAAGGCTTTAACTATTACTTCCTTAAAGTTGTATATCAAGGTAATGCTGGATTAGTAAATGATCAGACAAATTCAGTTATTCTGTACTTCTAGATACTTCAAATATTGCCACAATTTCCTCAGTGAAGATTAAACGTTTCTCTAAACAAGCATGATAATGCTTAAAATCTGTTGTTTCTTTTGATCCATTAGATTAACATGCAAACAAACTCTGGTTTCCTGAAATCTATTTGAAGAAGTTCAATATCCACCAGGTACTGTCCCAAATGTAAAGATTCCTAATTTTATAATCATCTCTGATTACATTAAAAAAACCTGAAATTTAGACAACATGAAAATATCCTACGAACAATGAATATTCACAGAATGCATGGTTATTTCACCAGGAACATGTTTGTTTATATTGGAATGAAAAACTCAAACATAGATTTTATGAGCAAAGTTTTCAATCTAAAAGTATATAAATGAAAGTTTGACTTGACTTCAGTGGAGGTTAACTCCAGAAGGAACAGAATAAATGCTATGTCACAAGGTTGGTAGTCCTCAACTTAAAACAGTTTGTTTAGTGACTGTTCAAAGTTA
>JANHFQ010003905.1:66069-81220 GCA_032468035.1 Aparallactus werneri
AAAAACATATAATACAAATGTTAAAAAAGGATTAAATCACGTTGCCAATAAATATCAATTGATAAAATTTAAAAAGTAGGAAGACAATTAAAAATTAAAACCGAATTAAAATACTTTATGTGGCCCGACGTGGCTAACCATATGCCAATTAAATCATTAATTATTAACTGAAATAAAACCGTATTTTTAAACAATACACAATAAGAGTGGCTTTGTTTTACATTTTTGCAAACATCTTTAATATCTGACAAATAATTTTGATTTTGCAATTCTATATACTTAATTAAGAGGAAAGAGCGGTTAGCCAGGCCGCACGTTTTTCGCCTTTTGTTGGCAAGGAAGTGCCTGGATTTAGTTTGCGCAACATAGACGCTTTTCCCCTCCCGTAATATCCAAAAGGCGACGCCTTGTAACAAGGAAGGGGCGCGACTCCAAATTACAGGAGTAATCCGAAACACGTACACGATCCAAAACACGGACGCAAATGAATTAGCATGGGACCAATTAGGTAACTACTGTCAGAAGCCCATATTCACCCAGATGTCAGGATGGCCGAGTGGTCTAAGGCGCCAGACTCAAGGTTCATTCCTTCCCAGCGTTGGGTGTTCTGGTCTCCGAATGGAGGCGTGGGTTCAAATCCCACTTCTGACATGACCCTTTTTTTTTTTTTTTTGCTCCCCACAAATCTCGCCTTTTTAGGACTCGCTATAAACGTCTGCAGCAAACGCGAGTAACGAGCTGACCCATTTCCCCTCGTTTTTAACATGAAAACCTCAAATGTCTCGCCCCAGGCTCAACTTCCTCCCAAGCGCCATTGCGCAGGCGACAATACGGCAGCCTCACCGTTTCCAAAGAAAGCCGGCGGTATTTTTGTTTCTCGACCATGCCCGCCGACTGTCGATCTCTTTTATTTAGCAAAAAAAAAAAGAGTAAATAAATAAAGCTCGAACTGCAAAGCGACTCTCGACTTAGGAAAGACCGAGCCAAAGAAAGCCAGTAGCCTTGCAGATATCTGCAGCTGAGCCTTTTCGTTCCGGCGAGGGTTGATTTAACCAATTCGCCCTTGTCTCCAGGGATCCCAGCGGGCGGGAGGTGATCTGGAGGCAGCAAATCTATCGGTCATTTGGTCCCCGAACATGGATGGTGGAGTGAGCTTCATTACCTTCTTTTCCAAAGAGAGAGAAAAGGTGGATTCAGGATTTAGGATATTTTTTGAAACAAAACAAGATAACGAACCAGTTATCCAGGGCATGGCAACCGATGGCTCTCTTAGCCTCTCCTGCAGCGCACTAAGCTCACCCCGAATTCATTCCATTTGGGAATACTGATAGCGCCTTGGGGTTCTCTCCCCCCCATTTATTTGCCTCCTTTCCTAAAGAAAAATCGACCCTGACAGTCCTTTGGAAAGACAAATACTGTACCTGAAGCTCAAATACAAAACGAAAACAAAAGGAGAAGGGGAGAGCAGAGGGTGAGATAGTTAGTTAGTGTCGTTGACGCAACGAGTATGAATTTACATTTGCTTTGGGGGACAGTGGAGAATGGCGGGGAGGGGGTGTTGTGCTATGGTCCGTGGGGTCGCGACACAATGTAGCGACTGAATAACAACAACATTTGCCTCCCTGCTGCATTCCCAAATTCATTGTTCCGTGGTCTGAAATCTGGGACCAAGAGAGTTAGCTCTCCACCTGCTCTGGCCCGCCTTGCAGAGATTGGTGAAGTGTTTATAAGTGTATATTTGCAGTTCTGCCAATCTCTCTTCCCAGGATTTAATGTCTTGTAGTTTGGGATGCTGCAGATTGGAAGGAAAATGGTGCTCTGGGTTACAGATAGCCCATGATTTTATAATTGTTCATTTATTCACCTTTCAAAGATACAGAGGCACTGAAAAAAGGGGACTTTTTCACACTGTTCTGAGCAGCAACAATACACACACACATTATATGCTGGGGTACATATACACACACACACACACACACACACACACACGTATGACCATTATGGCATCCCCATGGCCATGTGATCAAAATTCAGATACTTGGCATCTAGCATGTATTTATGACCGTTGTGGTGTCCTGAGGTCATGTGATCACCTTTTGTCATTTGACACCTTTTGGTGTCCTGAGGTCATGTGATCACCTTCAGACAAGCAAAAGTCAACGGGGAAGCCAGATTCACTTAACAATCATGTTATTAACTTAACAACTGCAGTGATTCTATTAAGAACTGTGGCAAGAAAGGTCATAACATGGGGCAAAAACTCACTTAACAACTGTCTCAGAAAGATAAATTTTGGGCTCAATTATGGTCGTAAGTTGAGGACTATCTGCACTAGCCTTTTCAGCAATAAACTCATAAAGTGTAGATAAAAAATATGACTACCTCTATTTTAAATCATTTATGCACATATGTTTGGAAAGTTAAGCTTATCAAATTTTGGAACTATATGGATGAGAGATATTTAAGTCCATAAGCAAAATGAAGCAAAGTACATTCACGTGAACTCCACACATGCACTAACCTAAGTCAATGGTTTCTACTAAATATTTCCAGAAGGATCATTACATAGTAAAAATTAGAATTTGGATACAAAAATTTGTAAGCACTGAATTACTAAAATATTATTAATCATGTGCCACAGTTCAAATAGGACAGTAATGTCCATGAGAACATGTCTTTCCCCACTAAGTTAGGAAATCGCATAAGCACATCACGTCTCCCTAAATAATGTTTCTTCCTCATCCAACATCTAGAATACGGCTGTCAAACTTGATCCTGTCACGGGCTGGATTGTTACGTATCGTGATGTTTCTTGCCTTTGTGGAGCTGTGGTAAAGTGTGGCCTGCGCATGAAATATGAGGGCCGCCAGTTTGACAGGCCTGATGTAGAACTACTTGTGTTACATTTTAACCAAAGTGGAAAGCTTACTTAACTGGCTACTTGGAAAGAAGAGGATCATGATAAATTTGCCTTTATCGTATTTGCCATCATTTCAGATACATACTCTTATTGGGTTCACATTGCTTTAAAAATGATTTAAAAGCATTTATATTAGGTTGTCTGCACCATTACATTTTAACAAAATACTTACAAATCATCTCCATCTTGTTCCTTATTATTTTTGTCATTAAGAACGTTGTTGTAAATATTATTTGTATTTGCATGGGTGCTTGATAAAATAATAATTACCAGCAATGCTGGTAAACCTGCAATAAAATAAAACACAGCAAAAGTATGTTTTATAAACATATAGTATAACCCACCAGTTGTGAATGTAGACTGCAGATTCATACATACATGAGTACGCATGGATCTTCATCATGTACATTTTGTTTATTTTCTATGGGATTGGATTCATTTTTTATGGGGGTGGAAAGGTTGAACTCTCTAATCGCTGTACTTACATGCTACATAAATGACCAGAAAGTGATTCCACATTTTTCCTATTTAACCAGAAAGAAAGGATAGAATGTAGAAGTCCTATCTGTCTAAAAGCACTGGAATGAGGTATATATGCCAGGTGAGGCACCCTCATAAGATGGTGGTAGCAGGAAGTACAAGATGCTACCTCACAGTAGAAGCTTCACAAGGGTGTAAAGACATGAGATGTCTGAAAAAAGCGGTAAGACCTCCGGCCTTCCACCTTATGGATCTCAGCCGTCTGTCACACCATCTAATAGAGCAAATTAATGCAACAGTAATTGTAAAATTAATTATCAATATTTCTAAAATACTGTATATACATAAATGTATATGCATATATAAATGTATATTATTATGCCTGTGTGTATAACTCTGTTTGAACTGTTTGATGTGAATGAAAGTGTTTAGCTTCATATTTTTTCTACTTTCATCCATTTTCAAATACTCACTGTAATTGTAAACCTTGAGCTGCAGTGTATACACTAAAGATAACAACAAATCCGCCAGCTCAACTTGACTTGTGTTTATGTCTAGTTTCAAATACCTCAAGAGAGGAATAGTTGAACAAAATAATAATAAAGGGCTTTGCATATGATGCTGCACTGGTAAGGATAGATCTTATACAGGACAAGCTGACTTTTTCTAGTATTTCTAATCCTCTCCAACTTTCCAGAGCAGATTCAGTGGTACACTTCTAGTGGTGAAAAATCTCTCTCTTTTCAGCTTCAGTATTTTGCTCTAAGTAGCTGCAGTGGATAAGAATAGTTATATATACCAGAGGCAAGCAAATGATTATCAAAAATCTTATAAAGACTTATTAACCTACTCCTTTAAAGAGAAAGAAGTGATTATATGTAAAGTATTCTAGATGCTAATTTCAACTGGTAATAAAGTGTATAAAAGATTCTTCATTGGTGGACAACATCATTTCTCTGCTAAACTGACAAATGCTAGACCATATCTTGCTTTTAAAATAATGTATTAGACTTTAGGGGATATTTAATGAAGAAATATTATAGAAAATTGCATTCAATCCAACTGAGTTCTAAGGATTCAGCACAATGTCAATAATATGTGGCTTAATGTTCTATTCTAGATTAAAAAAAAAGATAAAGGTTTTCCTGTCCATCATATCCAACTCTAGGCCATTGTGCTCATCTGTGTTTCTTGGCCAAGGGAACCAGTGTTGTCCGGAGACATTTCTGTAGTCATATGGTCAGCTTGGCTATACGTCGAAGGTACACAAAACGTTGTTACCTTCTCACCGAATTGGTACCTATTCATCTAACTGCATATGTGTGCTTTCTAACTGCTTGGTGGTAACTAACTCAGGCTATTAGCTTTCCAGCTGACAAGCTCAGTATCTTTAACCTCTAAGCCATCGCACCTCCTTCTATTCTAGATTATTTGTATGGTATCTAAAAACAGGTGTCAATAATGTAGTTAAATTATAAGAAATCAACTCACAAATTAGTTTATTGCTGTTATTTTATATCATTCTTTATATGAATTGTTGCATACCACAATTGTGTTCCAGCCCTCTAAGCTTTTTCTTCATAATTCAAAAATTACAAATGTGGGGGGGGGGAGGCGAAGTGAATATGAGTTCTGTTTCATGAAATGTATAGTTATTTATCGGAATCACTGTTCACTGCATGTTTTATAAATAAAAGCTGTCCCTTCCAATCTGAAAGCAGCACTTAGTTGAAGGTGCAGAAAAACTATCTATAAATGATAGTATACTTCATAGAATGTATTAACCAACATAATCTTCACAATGCATTCTTACAGTATATACAACGTATTGGTTTATGAATTTCATACATTTCCTTTAGTAATTTTTCTTTAGCTTTATAGAAGAATTAGTTACTACCATGACATGTTATTTTAATTGTATTTTAACTTGTATTTTAGTGTATATTTTATTCGGGCTAAATTTAATGTATTTTTAAATTGTATATATTTCTGTTTTATTCTGCCTGGAAGCCGCCCCGAGTCCCAGGAGAGGGGCGGGGTATAAATGCAAATAATAAATAAATAATAAATAAATGTTAGATTACAATGTATAAAGATTATGCTATGAAAATGCTCTTTGTAGCCATGAATATATATAACCCAGAATAAAAACAACTGATACATAAAATGCAAGAACCTATCCCTTGCTCTCAGCTTCAGTTCCTTTGCTACTTATATATATGTTCATAAGGCACCTTTTTATTTGTAAAAGAAACGAAGAAAATGCTTCATTAAATAAGAACAAGGACTCCAGGGCAGGGATTATAGAATCCATGGTTGGAAATCGAGCTAATAAAAACACAGATTATTTGGCCTAAAGATTCTAATATTGTTGTACAAAAACTGCCCATAACTATTTGTGAGATTATCAGTTGGTCAGGCTTTTTAAGATATCAATATGTATATCATATCAACATTATAGGTTAAAATTATAGATTATACTGCTAGATAAGTTCTAAGCAGCTACTCCTCTGGCACTTTATCAATTTCTGTAAATAAGTCAAATAAACTCATGAAATTATATTTAAAGGAAAGAGCTCACTT
Organism: Aparallactus werneri; assembly: GCA_032468035.1. Classification (NCBI taxonomy): domain Eukaryota; kingdom Metazoa; phylum Chordata; class Lepidosauria; order Squamata; family Lamprophiidae; genus Aparallactus; species Aparallactus werneri. The sequence continues at coordinate 72,053 of JANHFQ010003905.1, forward strand.
TTAAGAATAAAAATTAACTGGAAAACCTTATATGAAATATTTAAAACTTTTAACATTATAAGTGTACTAGCCAATAACCCAGCTTCGCCCAGGTATTTATCTGTAGTCGGGACTAGTCTAGATGTAGTAGATCTATGGGGCTGACCCTGGTCTCTTGTGCAGTGTCGCAAGTCAGAGAGAACCCCCTTGTGGAGTACTGTGAAGCCATCAGCACTATTTTTAGGGGACGCAGACCCCCTGATGGGTGTTAGGGGTTTCTTACCCTCACAGTGTTTGTTCCCAGAGGGTAAGTCATCTGTGTGCCAAGTTTGGTTCAAATTGGTCGAGCTGTTCCGGAGTTATGCCGGAACACACACATCCGATTTTATATATATACAGATGTGTAGAATATTGGAACTTACCTGGGGACAATTCAACTTATAATAAGTATTAATTTAGCCAAAAATGAAGGGGGAAAGGAGGAATAGAAAAACTAGAAAACAAAAAATATTTCTCATATATTTAATGTATTTCTGTTGTCACTTCAGGAGCTAAAATAATGTAGCTTAAAACCAAATAAATGTAAAAGAGTCTCACTTACCCCAACCAATGACACAAAATTTTAATATGTATCGACGAATGTACGTATTGAACACTTTTACTAGAGCTATATACATATGAACAGCTTCAAGGGCCATCCAGGTGAAAGTTGCCAGGAGAAAGTAGTGCAGGAGAGCAGCAATAGCTATGCAGAGGCCTTCTATGTCAAATGATGCAATCCAACCATCCAGGAGGAAGACTAGATTTAGGCCCAGCAAAGCTGTGCTCAAATTCATTAGGATCTTAGAAGGATAATCTCTTCGCAGTTTTCTGGTGATAAATGGATAGCAAATTACAATGTAATAAAGTAAGAATTCTATCCTATTCATTTTTGACATTTTTTTCTTGAACCTCAGAATTATTTAGGCCATAACAGAACACACAGATGTACTTGTGTCAATTGATAAAAGGTAAGTCCGTTTATAAACTTGTCCACTGAGAAAGTAATTTACTTTTAAGTAGCAGATTGTTTTGTAATTTGGGTTTGATTCTAATTTTCCATAGAAACCAGGATATTATCAGGAAGAAAAAACTCAATGTTTGAATCTCTAAAATAAATTCAGGTATCATATGGACTAATGTGTGTGAGATACATGGGCATGTATGTTAAGAGAGAGTAAATAAGTAAGAGCTGCATTTTACGGATTACAGATTGACAGAGTTGGAAGGAACCTTGTAGGTCATCTAGTCCAACCCACTGCCCAAGCAGGATAATTGCCTTTACCTAGGATCGAACTCACAGCCTCCTGATTGTGAGGCAAGAGCTCTACCTCTAGGCCATCTCTCTGGGATAATATGATATCCCAGATTCTTACCTAGTTGAGGAATTAAATAATTATTTAGCTATTTTATTTAGAGGCATCTGGTTTGTTTGCAACACCAAAACCACATTCCTGCTACCTTTCAAAGGTCTGAGCTACGGACCTAACCCACAACCAGGACGCCACTCGCTTTGAGTTCCCAGTGGTTTATTAAGCCGGATCTCGGCATACAGTAAGTTCCCAAAAAAATAGGACTAAATTTTGTGCTGGAAGCCTTTGTCCCTCAGAGCCTTTTGGATGCTGAGGCCGTGCCCTTCTGCCTCCAGAACAACTGGCAGGCTTATTGTTGGGCTACCAGCAGGGTCAATGAACAGCCTGTTTGGCCGGCTTGCAGGCAATTACGATCCAGGCGAATGCAAACTGGCTGATGATAAGCTGTTAGATGGCCTCGTGTTATTTGCTGCTTGCCACTTAGGGGACTGGACGCCGCTTGCAGCTTCGCCGCTTGATAGCCGGTCTCCCCACCATCTACCTCCTGTCCTGGGGCCCCTCCTCCAGGTATGGCAAACCCCAGATCAGTGGGGACTGGGGTTTGACACCACAAAGAAAACACATGTCTTACTTTATCTATCTGCTGGTACAGCAACCTAAGGATCAGATTTTACTTTTATGGCATTTTCCTGATTTCTCATATTCATCATCAATAGTCTGAATTTTAAACTTGATTTTGTAGCTCTCTCCACAGAATGATTTTGGGAAATATTGATTAGATTGAAATATGGTGGTGTAATTAAAATTATTATTTAACAAATACTTACTCAAAAGCAATATATGTCAGAAGGGTTGCAGCAGAAAATATGGCTGATATTCCACAACCGATATATGTTATGAAAGTGAGGACTCTGGTATTTCCAGAATCTATTTGTGAAGCTGTTCTTGGCAAATCCTACACAGAAAAAGAATCAAAGTATATAAACTGTTAGAAAGACATTTTTGAAAACTGTTTGTTTTCTCCTGGGACAACAACATAGATGAAAGTCATAAGCAATCTGGCCAAAAGTACTGCCCACAATATATTTAATACTTTGCTGTCACACCTTTCGTTTCCTTCCTACTGTTCTTGAAGTCAAGAGGGTATGTTGTATATCTGCTGAAATGAACAGTAAATACAAAGCATTATAGTTTTCTGTCATTTCATCCTGTAGATTACAAAAAAACCCAGTAAGCAATCCTTCCACCTGCAGTTTCTATTTTCTCAACATTCCTTAGAAATCAGGTTGATAAAAATAAATGGAACATTGGAAAAATGAAAGGAGATAAAACACTTTAAAATTTGGATTTGTTCCTAGGCATTGGGGTGGATGGGTTAGGAAATTAGTTGGAGTTCATGAGATGTTGCCATTATTTGTTACGATTTTTCTTGTTGATTGGGTTTTTCCCTTGGCTATTATTATAGGTTTCTTGAAGGTGAAGGTGAAGGTTCCCCTCGCACATATGTGCTAGTCGTTCCCGACTCTAGGGGGCGGTGCTTATCTCCGTTTCAAAGCCGAAGAGCCAGCGCTGTCCGAAGACGTCTCTGTGGTCATGTGGGTGGCATGACTAAATGCCAAGGTGCATGGAACACTGTTACCTTCCCACCAAAGAGGGTCCCTATTTTTCTACTTGCATTTTTACATGCTTTCAGACTGCTAGGTTGGCAGAAGCTGGGAGAAGTAACGGGAACTCACTCCGTTATGTGGCGCTTGGGATTCGAACTGCCGACCTTTCTGATCGACAAGCTTAGCATCTTAGCCACTGTTGTTGTTTATAGAAGCCTCTCTTGTAATGTGCCCAGAGTCATCACATCAAGATGGGTGGCCATATACATTGATTAAATGAATGAGTAAAATGAGTATTGGTATCCAAACGTTTTTAAGAATATTCTCTTCCACAAGCTCACCCATTTCTCCCAGACGTGTCTCAAACATTTAACAAAACAGACACACAACTGGAATCTTGTGGAAATATTACAAAGGCTAAAAGGAAGGTAATCTTATATAGAAAAATGGAATTGAACTGATTTCCTTGCGATTTCTCAACTATAAAATTTCCCACCTCTAAGAACCGCTTTTCCTTAATTAAATCCACTGGCCAGATTTAAAAACATGCAGTTTGTATGGAATGTGATAACGATGTCACCTTTAGATTTTCCGTTCACGTAGATCTGAATGGAAGAGTCACTAAGGTGCAGGGGTGGGCAATCTGCAGTATTTGTCTATAGGGTCTTTTTCTAAGTGATTTACCTTTCTCAGAACAAGAGTGTGAACATGCTTGTAAAAGTGGCCATACCAGAATGAGATTCTTACAGCACATACCTATTTATATTGAAGTCCCACTGAGACTTAGAAATAGAAATCCATAGGCTTTCCCCCAGGCAAATAAGAATAGTCTTTCAGCATTAAACATTTCAGAAAAAAAATACCAAACTATGATATTGACAGCCTGTTAACTGTGCTGAAAGAGACAAAAAGTATTCCGTACCAAAGCACTTAGTCACTAAAGAGGTGTAAACATTGTCTGGTAATAGGCACCACTGCCTTATCCTGTCATTGAGAAGTCACATACATTTTTGCATAGAAATAATCCTGAAAGTATTATTGGGATACTCAAATAAAAGAACTGCCCAAAAATATTAAACTTTTCAAACTGGAATGCTGCCAAGATTCTATAAACTTTCCCCTGTCTTCATTTCTAAAACAATTACAAAACTACTCACAGCAAGAGAAAGAATTGAATTTATTTTAAACAACACTCTCCTTTTTGAAAAATAAATGGAAGCAGAATGTAACAATCTTGAGAAGGAATAGAAAAGCTAACCCTAATCCTAACCCTAATCCTACATCACTAGGCCTATGGGAGCCTTATATTAATTTTGTGGGTATGATGTACTATGAATCGTATGAGGGAAGTAGAAAGGAAGAAGTAGGGAAAAGCTCTGAACCTAGCTGGTTAAAAAAAAAACCAGGGAAATTTTTATGTACCTACTTAACTTTTAGCCTAAAGAGTATATCACCAAATATCTTAGAGGTTGTCAATATCAAGACAAAAGTTGAAACAGTTACTGAAAAGAGCTCATTGTCAAAAAGTTACAGATAGAATTTTATAGATTTTTAAGAAGTTCAGTATTTAATACATCTTTTCCTTGCCTGCACATGGTTCAATACGACCCATTTTTTAAAACAAGGAAAATATTCTGAAACAACTTCCAGAAAAGGTATTTTCCTAAAACAGCAACAGAAATACAATTCCTATAGCAGATTCTCACTCTGGACTATAATATGTAAGAAAATGCAAAAGAACTATGTATACTCTTCTATGTTGCATTATTAACTGTATGTATTGTGATCAAAGCAGAATAAAATCATATGATGTCTCTTTCAATATTGAAGTGATGAGGATGTGTTTCTCATGTTTTCCTGTGTTGATAATATTCAATGACACATTCTCCTCTAATACCATACCTAATATCATATTGTGTAGTATCAAGAATACTACAATTCAGAGTAAAAGAATAAAAATGTTTGGTGTGTTCAAATGCAGCTCATTTTAGTAAAATCACAAAAATACCTCAAAGAAGATAGCAATTTGTGAATGTTATGAAAGAATAAGACTGGCACTTACCATCAATATGCCAAAATGTGTAAGATGATTGCAGAGACAGACAGTCTCATTTTCATTTGACTCAGGAAGTGCACTACAGCCTGTTTCATTCCACCCACCTTGGCCTCCTACAATAATTAATGATTATTAATCGTTAATTGTTATTAATCATCATAATCCTTTAAATTTATTTAATATAAGTTTCATATGTACGACTGATTCTGTAAGCCGCCCAGAGTCCTTTGGAAGTTGGGTGGCATAAAAATGTGAATAAAAATTTAAAAAAATTTTAAAAAATATATGTATGTGTATGTATGTTTGTATAACCACGATGAAAGCAAAAATGGGCAAAGTGAAAGAGGCATGCAACACATAAAGAAGATCAAACATTAAACCCCACAGAAATGGAAAAAGCTAAAAAGGTAGCCAGTAAATCTTTGTAAGAAGGACGCTATATTTCTTTAAGCTGATAGTACCAAAGAAAAGGCTGTATCTCAAATCCCAATTAGTCCCGTTTAAGGGAAGACCATGAACAGAGATGGACATTTTCATTTTGGGAGGGGGAAAATCTATCCTATCTTAAAATTTAAGTTGAGGGTACTAAACTGTGCTCTCTCCTATAGTGGTTCCTTCCCTGCTTTATCACATTTGGGCAACTAGAACAAATACGATGGAATGATAAAACATACAGTAGAACCTCTGGTCACAAAGGCTTCTGACTATGACTAAATCGGGTTCCGACCAAAAAATTCACAATTTTTTTTTCCGCAGCTGATTTCCAAAACTAGGTTTGGGTCACAATCAAATCATGATGCGACCAAAGTTATGGAACGAATTATGGTCGTGACCAGAAGTTCTACTGGAGTAGGTTTAACAAGCTGATCCTGTAGGGATGTCTACAGTGACAGTCAATGATGTCAAAATGGCAAGTGTGACTGAGCAACCAAAGCATTGCCAATTTTATGTGTGATACTTGACATGCACATTAAAAAAGGAGAGTGCTTCAATTGCCTGGTTGAACTTCCCATTATGACATTGTTTATTGTCATTGAAGAGTCTCCTACAATTCTGTGATAGCAAGATGACCAACAAGCTAATTTAAAACATTGAGCAGTTTACCTCAATTGATGACAATATGCTTCTACTTATTTTAATGGAAGGATTCAAACACTGTTCACAATTGCCATGCATGATTACTAAATACCTTCAGCAAAATGTTATTCATATTATCAATACTTCCAGTCAGGCTACACAAAGGTGGACCAAAAAAAATATGGATGAAGATTAGGATGAAGTTTAGTTGTAGCCAGACAAAGGTTATGGACAGCTATGTCCCATCTCTTTATCCTTCATAATGCATGTTTCATTACTTGAAACAGATTCTCCAGCTGATATTTGATAGAGGTTGAAGCCCTAAAAAAGTCTTTATTACCACCATTAGGGACTAGTGTAAAATTTAACCTATGCTGACTTGGATACATTTCAAAATTTCCAACAACTACCCTCCATCAACACATCTTTTCATTACTCTAGAACAGTGGTTCTCAACCATTTCTTTACCATGGATCTCCTTTAAATACCTTTTGTGGCCAAAGACCATAGCCACAGACTACCACGATTTAACTCAAGATTTAAATCATAATATTTCTTCAAGCCTTCATGGATTCCTTGCGATGACATCATGCCCCCCCAAGTGGTCCATGGACCACAGGTTGAGAACCACTGCTTTAGAAAACGAAGTATCTGGATGGGCTTAGTTGCTTGGTGGTAATCACTTTCCAGTCTGGATAGGAGAAGTTGCTTAGTTATAAACATTTTCCAGTCCATTTTCTGATTCCTGAGTGCAGTCTGAATTGTAACAAGATTACGGAAGGGGCAAATCCCAAAGAAATATATGGAAACTATTCATCTATAATGGATGGTTGGATTGCATTATATACCGGTAATTGGATTATATTAAAGGGTTCACCACTAGAGGGAGACTCCAGGCCGCAGTTAGACTAAACTTTTAGATTGTATGTCTAGTATAAATGATTAGTAGGTTTATAGGTTTTCAGAAATGCCCCATATTTTCCATATAAAAGAAAAGGGAAAAAATAAACTTACTGTTCTTGTTCATATCCCAAAAAACACAAGTAGCATTAGGAGCCTTCTAAAAATTAAACAAACAAACACAAAAAAATGTGTTTCCATTAGGTACATAAATTAAAAAGTAACATCTTCTAAAATGTTATTTATTAAGCAAGGAAGCTAATTCTCCATCTACGTTTCTTTCCATTTATTGTTCTAAACTTGTAAACACATAAACAACTAAAGAACAAATTAGAAGCAATCTTAAATGAGCATTTTCAATTAAAAATCCAAACTTCCGAACATGCACATTTAATCAATTGGATAACTACTAGAGAAAAGCAATCACTGTGGAATTTAACCCTTCAGTTCTGTTATGCTCTCCTGAAGAAAATCCATTTTTCTGAAATTAGTGTTTGCTTAGTGAGGAAAATGAATCATTCGTTGGAAGTAAATGCTACATTTTCTAAGATGTTGTAATTTTGTGGCCGTCTCAAAAGTGCAGGATTAGAAATTATTAAACTCTTAGTCCTTTTAACAAAGAGCTAATGTGAATGAAAAAATAGAAAGTGCTTGCAAGAGTTAATTGGTGATTGTGGATTAAGGAATGGCATCCTCTCTAGCAAAAATTGATTGTTCTTGAAAATGTTTTTATATCAGGTCACTTTCCCCCCACATAATGACTCCTAATTTACATGATAGCATCAGCTATGGTATTACTGTTTTTCTTTATAGATTCACAGCAAGGAAAACCAAAGAAAGCTGCTGTATTTGTCACTCTGCTCTTCTCTTTCTCTAGTTTTTCTCATTAACAGTTGTAAAAAAGTATAGACATAATGGGTCGTGGAATCCTGTATATGATTGGAACCTACGCACAACTTCTCACATTAGTGAAGAAAAATGAATGCTAACACATTTCTCTCAGGATATACTTGCTGTTCACATGTTTTCTTGAACAAGTAGCCATGTATCTGTCACAAACAAGTTTTTTTGTGGGATGGGGTACTGTATATGGAAAAACAAAGTTTCTGATCTATGTTTAACTCACTCTGAGAGTTACTCTATAACTTTATGTATACTATTTTCAATTCAAAGGGCAAGAAATTTTATCTTCAGTTTTTGTCCCGCAGCTTCCTGATTTCAGGGTTGATTTTGGAGGAAAAAAACCAATTCCAGGGCCACAGAAAATAATTCAGAAGTTGCCAATAATGTCTATCATGTAGAAGTATTTCTGTTTCTAAAAAACATTTTGTTTTGCCTTTCTGCTCAGTACAGACAAATGAATATTTTGCTGCTCTAACTGAATCAATTATATTTTAAGTAAAAGCTGAAGATTTCTTACCTGGATGTTATCATATTTGAACGTATGCTTGATTGTAATTTTCACAGCCTCCTTGAGATCACGGATAGTAGTATTCCCCACACTGCATGCTACCACATAACTGGTTAAATTGGAAGGCGCTTCTGTATCCTTTAGGATATTAATTTAATGATTTATGAAAAAATGTATTTTTGCAAACCTCCATTTAGTAACAAGAGTTCATAAATTTATTTCTTCACATTACCAGAATAAATATTGCCTGTACATAATGCTTAACATTACTTGATTATAAGAACATCCTGTTCATTAATTTAAAATGTTGGTTTTTCCTCCCAGAAAGACTGCTGTTTCCCTTATTACTGCAATGCATAGTGTGCAAAAAAACTGAGAAAATGTTTTCCTTTTGATATTTGTTTGGAGGCAATTCACAAACAATGCTGACTGATGTCCAGTGATATAATTAGATTAATTCCCAATCTAAGAAGGAATAGCTTTTCTTATCATATTAACAAAACCTGTCTACAGAAAGGAGATCATACTTATCTTCAGCTTTACTACTACTTTGTACATTATCCTATTATGGATATCTAAAAGGGACATATAGTTTTCAAGTCCCATATTCCTCTCACCTCAAAAATCCAGGCATGTTTTCACAAGCTGCCTACCTAAATTATGATTATCATCCAATTATTTCAGTACACTGCTTCAAATAAACCATGGTTTAAACCTGATCTGCAATCTAAATTGGGACTGAGCAAGGACTATAGTTACCTTCCAGTCTTTACTCATTATATCTTT
>JANHFQ010003906.1:19053-31670 GCA_032468035.1 Aparallactus werneri
GTGGGTGGCCACCTATTTAGTCAGCCACCTATTTAGACGGGATTTGGCATTTTTAACCATCGATCAAGCCCTTCCCAAAAACCTGGGATAGGCAGATTTTGTGTCAGCAGTATTGTTGCAGGATGCAATGTATTCCAAGTAGTTGCTTTTTGCAATTGACTGGTGGTGATTTTGTCAATGCTGATACAGTGTTAAAATGGTGCTCCAGATGTTATGGGCTTGTACCCAAGGTGCTTCTTATTATTAATATTATCATTATTTTCTTTTGCCAGTCATTCTACTTCTATTTTCAAGTCTTTGTATTGTTATTTCTTTTCTCTTGCGAAGGATGGGTTTAGATAATGCTTTAGAAAATTTGTCAATCGTGTGTCAAAATAACTCTGCTAGTTTTGATACTAAGCATCTTCTCTTTCCATACAGTGTATTCAAATTCAAGCAATTCAGTATCCTTTTATTTCAATTTGTAAAAAATAATGACAGTTTTCAAAATAATAATTGACTTCGGGATCTTGATGTTGAGAAAGGGTCCTTTATGAGTCAGTCTAAGAAGCTCAATGTTGTAGATGCTGGTTGTCAATACATCTCTAGAAGTTGGTAGAATGTTTTTAGCCTTAGACATCCCAGGATTGAAAGTAAGGACTTCTGCATCCAAAACATATTCTCAGCTACTAAAATACCATTGGGAAGGTTAACTATTTCTGGGTAAGCTGACTCAGATGGATGGGAGATGCCACTTAATGCCAATTTGATTCTATCACAGAATACAGAATTTTTATAAAATATCAATTCTCAAGCTTTTTGGGGTCAGTGATATTAATGTAAATTAGAATATATGTATGATATCAGCAAATAATGTCTAATATTGCACTCCTGGGAATCAAATATAAAACCATCTTGATTTATTTTATGTTAGATTCTTGCTTCTTAAATTATTAACAAAAGCTTTTTTTAAAAAATCCACATTTGCCTATGATTTAATCCTAAACTGATACGAATACATTTTAACTATAACACAGCAGATGCTTTCCAGGTTGCCCCGACAAGTACATAATGAGTTGTTCTTAAAGTACAGGTGGCCCTTAAAGTACGATTCGTTTGGTGACTGTTCAAAGTTACAACACTGAAAAAAGTGACTTATGATCATTTTTCACACTTCCCACCATTGCAGCCCCCCCCCGTATGATCACGTGATTTACATTTGGATGCTTGACAACTGGTTCATATTTATGACGATATGCAGTGTCCCGGGGTCACATGTGAACCCCTTTTGCGACCTTCTGACAAGCAAAGTCAATGGGGAAGCCAGCTTCACTTAACAACCCTGTTACTAATTTAACAACAGAGGTGATTTACTTAATAACTGTGGCAAGAAAGGTCATAAAATGGGGCAAAACTCACTTAGCAACAAAAACTCTGGGCTCCATTGTGGTCGTAAGTCGAGGACTACCTGCATATTGACCTGTGCAGATCAAGAGAGAGAAAAATCTCACTAGTAATTTTTAATCCTACTAGTTTCCAGGCGTCTAAAACTGAAATGTTGGGACTTCTCACCTTCTAAGCCAGCGGGGAGAGGAGAATGAAAATGTCAACGCAAAAACCTGTTTTGCGCGTTGCGGGGTGTGTGTGTGAGGGGAGTTGTTGTTGTTGTTGTTGTTGTTGTTGTTGTTATTATTATTATTATTGCCGCCCCCCTCCTTTCGGACTCAGGGCGGCATACAAGTTCCCGGCGATGGTCTAGTAGTAGCTGCTCCTGCCGGGTCCTGGCCCGGCCAACCGCACGTGGCTCCGCGGCCAGCGGGGCCAGGCGAGCCCCGGCGAGCCCCCGAGACGAGCCGTCCAATGATGAGCCCGGGATGGAACCAAGCCTTCGAGGGGGCGGGGCGCCCCGTTTCGCAGGGCACCTACCTTCGGGTCATGTGAGCAGAGAGCGCGAGCGCGAGGCGGAGAGGGGCAAAGCGGGAGCGTCGTGGCGGTCGGCGAGGAGGGTAAGGGTGCACAAGCGGGGCTGTTGGCGTGGAGGCCACGGGGGAGAAGGGAAGGGGGACGGGGCCGCGGGTTGCGGCGAGGGGCCGCGTTTTCAACCGAGAAGGTTGCGCCCCGTTCTTGCTGTAGTAAAAGGGCCACTTCGGAAGCTAGTCAATTGGGAAGGCGCGCGAGGGACGTACTCACAAGCCACTCGTGAACGAACATCTTCCAAGAAATAGTTGCTTGGGGTTTCTCTGCCTCAGACTAGCTGGGTTGGAGACGGGGACGCACCCCCCCCCCCTCGTTATATTGGAAACTGAGTGAGAAATAAACCGTGTGGGTTGTTTACTGCAAATGGCATGCAAAGGTCCCGGCCGCTTCTAGTGGAAAATCTGGGGCTTGCTTTTGCTGCCAAAGGACGGGTAGGTTTGGTTTGGTTTTGTTCCAGTCCGACCGTCTGAATTAAAGCGTTAATTCAGAAACGCGGCCGATTCCCATCACGCTGACAAACGCAATGGGGCTTCTCAGGAATCCGGCTAAGCAGGCTAAACTTCTAGAGCGGAGATTTCCTCCCCCTCCCCTTTTATTATTTTGTTTTACAAGGCGCGTGAAGCAGGAACGCGCCCTCTGAACGCGAGTAACCCGAGGCTGGCTGTCGGAGAATTCGATCTCGGCCGGCCTATCGGAAACGCGCAGCTCGTTGATTGACGGGCAAGAAGACCTGCCCCCCGTGGCTTCGGCTTGCAAGGCGGGACTCTTGGTCCTTCGGCTCTTTGGCGCGAGCGAGGCGGGGCGGGGAGGGGCTGTGTGTAGCGAGGGGAACCCGAGAGGTGAGCCGAGGAGGAGCGCGTGCGGACCGGGCGAGCTTTGTCCTTCTCTTCTCCAGCGGGGGCCTTGTTCCTTTCCACCTGAGCCGCTCCGCGCCGGGTTACGGACAAAAGCAAGGAGGGTGCCGGTTGTGCGAGGCTCGGGATTCCTTTCCTGGGCTTCTCAAGCTCTGACAGCTGGAAGTAGAGCTCATGAACCCGTTCCAATTTGGGCGTAAACCCGTAATGCAGGGGTCCCCAACCGTGGCAACTTTAAGACTTGTGGACTTCAACTCCCAGAATTCTGGCAGTTGAAGTCCACAAGTCTTAAAGTTGCCAAGTTTGAAGACCTCTAAACCAGGAATGGGGAACCTGTGGCACGTGGAGCCATGTCAGCTGGCACGCAGAGCCGTCACCCATTTCTCTTTCGGGTTCCGGCACGCCGGCCACCTGGTCTCTTTCGGTTTCTGGCACACATACATGCACGAAGACTAGCTGGCCAATGCACATGCAGCCGAGGCAAACCCAGGTGCCAGCATGCACACGCCGGCCAGGCACGCTCCTCGCGGGTGTTCTTAGTGGGGGGCTGCTGGCACCCCAACCCAAGCCCCGGGAACGCTGACACCCCTTCCCTCCAAGGCTGGGAAGGGGCTCCGGCTTTCCAGCGAAGGGAGGTGGCATTCCCCCGTCCAACTTCCTCTCTTCGCTGGCAGAGCAAAGCTCGCCTTGCATGCGTGCGCATAAGACCGGGTGGCCGACATGCAATGTGTGTGCGACAGAAACCGAAGATCATGTGCTCATTCGGTTTCCGGCATATGGGAGCGCACGCACACTCGCTCGCTTCCGTTTTTAGCACTTGGTGCCAAAAAGGTTCGCCATCACTGGACTAGACCTTGTACAAAACATTGGCGTATATTTAAAGCTACAGAGTTGGAAGGGACCTTAGAGGTCTTCTAGTCCAACCCGCTGATCAGGCAGGAAACCTTTTGCTGCCCAATCTTTTTTTTTTTTAAGCCTCCAGAATTCACTTCTGACTTTGCTTGTCAGAAGGGGATCTCCTGACCCCAGGACTTTGTGACGGTCATAAATATGGAGCAGTTGCCAGGTGTCATAAGGGATAAAGTAGAGGCAATATCCTGGGATGTCTCTCAGAAGCATGGCGGTCGTACCTCGAAAGAGGCCTGGCAAGCCTTCCTGCTGAAGAATTGAAGCGACACAGTGAATTGGACCTCGGTAGGCAGCCTGTACCGAGATGCCAGTTGCTTTATGCTTCATTTCCAGGTTGGCTAGAGAAGAAGTAAAAGGGAGATTTCAGGATCAGATACAAATAATCCATGAGAGATTTGCTATGTATATTGGATTAAGGGGCAAGGAGTAGATTTGTTTTGATCTTTCCTATTGCTTTTTTTCTGTCCAAGACCCATGGAGGCAAAGGCACTTTTATACCACCACTTTATAATACCTGAAAGCTGGTTTGCTTATTTATTTACTTTACTTACTTGCTTATGTAGCCACTTATCTTATATAATCATTCTAAGCAGCTCAAAACAATCCATATAAACAGTGATGAAAACTTAAGTACTCTTCTTCCCAGGGCCAGACCAACCAGGCTTCCAGCTCAAATCCCATCCTAGCATCCTTTGGGCTGAGATGCCAGATCTTTACAGCCTTCCAGAAACTTAAAAGGGTAAGGATACGTCTGCAAGAGGGGAGGCCCTGCCAAAGGGCTGGAGTTGCCAGTGGGTATTTAGCAAATTGATGACTGATACCTTCTATTTTAAAGCCCTTCCTAGATCTAGGTTGACTAGAATGCTGCCCCCAGAAATCAGAAAAAGGAAAATGATTCACAAAATTCAAACACACACATTTCATCCTTTCATCCCTTTCACTTGATTTAGAACTGCTTTTAACTAAAAAAATGTCCGTTTTGACTTTATGTCTCAATTGTATTCATGCAAGTGATGGTATTTTTTTTCTATGTTTGTTTCTCTCATGCTCTATTTAGTTGCTTTCCAAAGAAATCTGGATGTTATCTCTGTGAAAACTGATGCTAGACTATCGGGCTGGGCATGGACCATCAAAATTTGTGTAGTACAATGCTATTGGTGGCTCATATTATTAAAAAAGGTGAATATTTTTAAATAAAATAAATGTCACTGAGCCATAGTGGTACAGTGAGTAAAGTGCTGCAATTTGTGTTAAGTTAGCACTTAACTACCAGCTGCCTGCAATTGAGGCAAGTTCAAATCCCACTAGGCTCAAAGTTGACTCAGCCTTCTATCCTCCTGAGGTAGGTAAAATGCAGAAGGATAGAAGGATATATGCTGATTCTGTAAACCACCCAGAGTCCTTCGGGAGTTGGGCGGCATAAAAATGTGAATTAACAAAATAAAATAAAAAAATAAAACTTTTAAAATAAATGATAGGTGATTTTAATCCAATATGGAAATATTCATACTGAATGAACAATTGTAATTGTATTGGAAGTGTATTTTATGAGATAAAGGTTTATTTAATAAGATCGACAATATTGTTTATATACTGAGGGTTGGTTGCTAAAGTCAATTCTTTCAGAAATAGTTGTATTATTGCTTTATAGGAATAATTGTATGGAATAATCAATGTGCAGAACAAAGTAAGGTTGCATTAAAATGATGGCATATGTTTTGTGGTATTAGGACGCTAATTCTGCCCACCTAGACTTATTCCTGACATTGGATAGAAACATATAAGTTGTGGGTTTGCTGTCATGGTGTTATGATATGTTACATCCTATCCTATCCTGTCGTGCCCTATCATTATATTATACATAATTGATATGAGAAAAGAGTGGTGTGGTGACCTGGTGGGGAAGATGCTTGCCTCCCATTTGGAAAGTTGAGAGTTCAATCCTAGGTAGAAGCAAATATTTCCTAAGGCACAAAGAAAATATGTCTGCTGAGAACACTGCATGGGGTCAGGAAGGGCATCTGGCCAGTAAATGTTTAGCTCTATGCAGTTGCCCCAACTCTACCTAAATTTAGGAATTACAGGGTCGTAAAAAGGAATTTTTTTAAACTGGTATTATAAAAAGCAAATGTACATTCTGGACTTACCCTTAGGAAAAGTCTGTGTCTGCATCTGTAGCCTTATTTTTACTAGATCAACTGGGCAACCAATTCCTACTGAGAAAGCCCCAGTTACCATGCTTGCTAAAGTTATATCTGTGAGTGCAGGAGGATGGTTAGGTTTCCCATAACGATGTTGGCAAATAAACCTTTGGGTACTGCTGAAGACACCAAATACCAATGAATTATAAGCAGCAATGCTGATTAATGGGAAAGACATTCCCTTAAAAAAACCAGTAACCTGCAAGAGAAGTAAAATAGGATGTGAATACAGATCCACTGAAGTTGGGCAACCAATAACTTTCAATAAATAACATTTGTTTCATTGCCTCCTTAAGATCCAAATGACAGCTTTTAATAGGTTTTTATTCTTGCTGGAAAACTTGTATTCCACATTCAGGACATTGCCTTATATTTTTAGTTTTAAAAAAACTTATCTATATCCCCATTAAGATTTTAAATTAGCAAATTAGAGGAGACTCTGAAAGGCACAAAACATATAAAATCTAAGAACTGAATATTGCTAATGACAGATGTTAGATAAATTTTGCAGTCAATGCATTTAACAATGTAAAAGAATTGATTAATTACAGTTCTTCCCACATCTAAAACAGAAAGTGTTATTTACATTAAAATGGAAAAAAGTAGTTTAACAAATATACATAGTTAGACATGAAATTTCTTTGTAAAGGTAAACACGTAGAAAGATCTTGAAGGGATTAATTGAGAACTGGTAGAACCATAGCACTGAGTTAGTTTCTATCATCATCTTCATTTAACGACCCCATAATCCCTTGCAGATTAGGGGTGGAGTTTGGGCAACTGAATGGAGCTAGCAGAGTGTTTTAATGGCTGAATGCCCTTCCTGTTGCCAGTACAGAGTTTTGTTAACTGAGTTCGTTTCTATATCTAGCAGAAATAGGTAGTTTATGAGTGTTGCATAAGAACTTCTGCTCTGTTCTGTTCCATTGTCAACAAGCTGAACTTAATGGGAACAAAAAGTATGTGGAAAGTTGATGAAATATAGAAAAGTATAATGAGTTAATTAATTTACTGTGAGCTACATATAGGAACAACATAGAGGATATAAGAAACAGATTTCTTGGTTTCCAGTAAAAAGGCAGATTATGTGTTTACTAGAGAACTTCTGGTTTTCATCCAGACATCCCTTAATTATATTGGGTGATACATTATATTGGGGAGTTATATATTAACTTGTTAATCAATGAAGAGCTTATCTAAGAACTTTTCTAACATCATTAATTTTTATGACAAAGCAGAACTTGATATGAACATACATTTTTGTGTAGGGTCTCCGATTCGTAAGCCATAAAAACACTGGTGTACTTAGGAAGAGGTGCTGAGGGCTACAAACTATAGTGTTTTCAACAACAGAGGTGGGAAATATGTATATGTTCCTAATTGTCCATATTGATGATCTTTACACAGTCACTACCCTTTTGTACTATATGGCATCATCATATATGCTTTTGTGCTTCTCTAACTTTCCTTTTTCTCTTCATCAGTTGTGCTTTCTTCTGAAGACATCCAGAAGAAAGGAAGTGGATGTGGAAAAGAAAGGGGGAAATGCATGTGCTTATCTCTATATACAGTACATTCTGGCATTACGAACACTATCTATTAGAAATACATAGGTATTAAAACCGGAAAGCACGAAAACAGACTTCTGTTAATTTTGTTAAGCACCAGGAATTCTTACTTGAAATGTTAGCAGATCTTTCTGAATTCTTTTTGTAATTCTTTTTGCAGTACTCCAGAAATCATATTCTTTGACATTCTTGTTGAAGGCCACTGTCAAGCTCTTGGCAATCCACTTTCATAGAAAGCAAGATTCTCCCAGAGTTTCTTTTAATAAGATTTATTGAAAGAGAACAGAACAAGGTTACAAAGAGATCTCAGCTACTGGATTGCTTCACCTTAAAACCTAATTTATAGTCACCTAGTTAAAATAGTTTTCAGTCTTTTATTAACAGCAAAAAAACCCTATATAAATTGTCAAGGAGGGTATGATCTTAATTGACAAGAGGACATGGGGAACATTCGGAGTAGAGGGCTACACAAATAATATTGTTTGAAAAAGTTTTGTTTCTTGGATGTGTTTTTGCGATGAAAAATATTTACCGTAAGAAGAATTGTCCCTTACAAGGAGCAGAAAAATGCCTTTGGCATGAATTTTGTTAGCTGATCAAGAGCAATGAAATTCCAAAAAGTACCCCAGCATGATTCCAAGTGTGGGAAAATGAAACATATATGAAACCAGAATGACAGTGGAAGAACTCCCAAAATTCAAGAAAAATCAGCGTAATAAATACACGTGGTTTCCAACACCTCTTCTCTACCCAACTGCATGCAATGTGTTTGAAATAAGATGAATGGTTTACAAATATATCAGTACTGAGTACAAGAAGATGGTAGGATGACTGGTAGAATTTGAATGAAGAAATTGAATCTTATAATAGCGTATGACATTTAAAAAAGAATAGGTCAGTTGGAAAAGGAGGGTTAATGTTATTATCAGATGTTGACATATACATTTAAAAGCATTAATCTAAATATGGAACATTTTGAAAGTATTTTAATAAATTGTGCCCATAGAGTGCTATTGAGAATTGTAGAAATCAAAAGATAACCAAGAAATGCAAAATGATGCCATATTGTACCAGATTTCCAAACTTTCTGAAAGAATGGCAGTATCAGTAATGAAAAGCAGATTGTATCTTTAGAAGTCACTGAGGTATGAATCATAGAATTAGAAGGGACAATTTAAGCCATCAAGTCCAGCTGCCTGCTGAAAGCAGAGTTCAAATTAAAGTAATGCTATCCTGAACAATGTCTAGCTTCTACCTGAACTCATTCAGTAAAGGGGAGTCCATTTCTTTATGGGGAATTGATTTTATTTCTAAGAATTTCTTTTACAGCATTTAATCGGATAATCTATTCCATGTCTTATGCTCTGAAACAATAGAGACGTTCAATGTCTTCTGTGTGAATTCTTCCAGGTATTCAAAGTGTGTCATTAAGTCCCTCACAATCTTCTCAAGACTGAATGTTCCTTCCATTGCTTTTCATGGGACATTTTCTCAGGCAACTTCATAGGGAAAAGTTGTTTTGTTTGTTTACTTTCATTTTTACACTTCTTTTATTTTCCTATGTTTTAATTTTGCTTTGATGAGCTTTTTCTTTTTGTTATTTGTTCTGTTATTGTTCAAGCAGAAAAATATATCTTCCTGTCAATCAATCAATCAATCAATCAATCATATAGTACATACTGAATGTACAATTCCATTCCAGTGAGGAAGAACAAACTGTCTAACAGAAAGAAAATCTGATAGCAAAAACATGTAGAACATGTCAGTAGAGTTTCACCTCAGAGTGAGCTTAGTCATATGAGATACGCTAAGAGTAAAAGAAAAAAGAATGAAAAAGATGTGTTTTAATAGGAGGAGGGACCATATATGCATACAGTAGAATGTATGGACAGGCAATAGTTCTGTTTACAGTAAAATAAAAGGCTTTGAATTCCTCTTTTATCAATAAGTCTGCCTTTTGCATAAAATGAAGACAAAAACACAATAGGTATATTGTATGATATTTCTAAACTGGAAAGGAAAATGTTTTATGGACGTTCATGATACGATAGAGGATAAGTTTGTATATTTAACTATTAAACTACAGTGTGTTGAGTTTACATTATGTGAGAAGCTTGATTGTGTTTTGTATATTCAAGAGATTGTTAAGGATTGCTAAAATAGGTATCTTCATATCTGAAGCAAGAAATCATGGATGATGGAATGAATTTATTTGCTGCCCGGACTTTCAAATGTTAAGAAAAGGTAATTAAGCTTCAATTTAGAAATAATCTTTCTAACTCTCAATTGTTTATGGTAGAGCAGACTGCTCAGAAAATAGTGAAGAACTTTGGGGTGCTCTTCAACTCTATGATATTTTATAATTCTTGTTCTAAAATACTAGTTACCCAATAGTGAGGTTAGGGGCCTTCCAGATGTGACATTATTGCACAAACACATATCACTTAGCAATAGCACTTAGATTTATACTGCTTCATAGTGCTCTACAGCCCTCTCTAAGCAGAGTCAGCATATAAACTGAGTTCTCATTTTACCAACCAAGGAAGGATGGAAGTCTGAGTCAACCTTGAGCCCCATCAGGATCGAACTCCAGGCTGTGAGCAGAGTTATCCTGCAGTATTATATTCTAACCACTGCACTACCACGGCTCCACATACACCATCATTATTAATATCTTTGAATGGATTCTATTTTTCTTCTGCTTCAGTTGCATGATTTGGCCAAATCTATTGTAACGAAAGCAGGAGAAAGCTGAAACCTGAAAGACTGCTTGCACCCAGCAAAAGTAGCATGTGGAAGAGAAACATCATATTCCCTTAATTAGATCGAAACACTGTCTGGGAACGCCCACAGTCTGCACTGCAAAATGCATGCTGGAGTACTTACTGCATGGGTAGCAATGTCATAAGAGAGCTGAGAAAACACTGTTCAAAATCCTACTTATCCATCAACTGGTCATAATCTCTGTTACAGTTATAATGAAAAGATTGCTTGACTTTTCAATACAGTAGTATTTCTATACCATCAGAGATTACTCATGTTATATTACATACAATACTCATGGAATTAGAATACACTGTAAAACTACATTAATTTCCTAGAGAACAAGGAATGAGCAAAGATTAAAAATATTAATAAAGAGGCACACTATACTTCACTCCTTTGTGTGTTTTGGGCATTTAGAAATCCTAATGGATGTAAACAAGGTGTGATATAAGTGCCCAATATCAATATATTTTAAAGTCCACATTAATTATGAGAGGTTTTTGGGGAGAATGAAGCTGTCAGTATCATGCAAAAAAACTGAATTGTTTTCAGTTCTTCAGAATTTTTCATGGACGACTTACCTAGATGCACTTTTTGAAGATTTTAAAGGCCATAAATGTTTTACTTGATAGACAATATATAAGCAAAATAGAAAATCAGAATCAATTTTGAGTGTTCTTGCTATATGGTCTGAGTACTCATGTGTTGATTAAACATTTGTTGATACACTGAGTACACATTTGTTGATTAAAATATTAATAGGTGAAATCTTCCATTAATATAGGGAGATGGTATTAACTCATGACCTAGAATTTTAGTTGAAGCTTTCTCCTAATCTTTTAGATGACTGTATTCCTGTCACAGATTCAAACAATTTTGAAATCCCAGCATTAAACATTTGTACAAGTGATACTGGTTTAAAGGAATCTCATTCCCAGTTGAATATTATTTGTCTGGAGACAATGCTTATAAATTAATGCACATCAAAAACTTCCCTTGTTCTCTGTATAGGTATGTTTCAAACACAAGAACATACTTACAGCTTCATTTCTGTATATAGTGCGGATACAGTTAAATGTGTTTCCATAGCCTTGCCCAGCTTGTAAGCGAGTCTACAGAAGAATACAATAATGAAATGCAATTACTGAGAACTCACATTTAACAAAGAACACTTGTATTTTACTCCAATCTATGCTTTGTTCCAAAAGAGGAGAAAACAAGAAAATGAAAAAGTTGTTTTCTATCAAGTGTCTGCCAAAGATAAAAAGTGTATATAATAGCTTAATCTTCACTGTCAGCATACTCTGTAAATGAAAAACATGAACTTTGACATGCATTTTTTTAAATTTATGATTGTCTTAATTCTTTATGCATACTTCTGATTCAGAATAATCTATTCAGTTTTCTTAAAAATTATGCTTAAACACGTCTTATGACTGGTAAGTAGCTCTGCAGTTTAGTAAAACAACATCGCTTCCGCAATGTAGAATTTTATGAATCTATAGGTTTTGAGAACTCCATGGATACCCTTCTGCATAGAATATTCAGATTAATTACATTTAATTAAACTTTACAGAAACAGCTTCCTTGCAAACACCTGATGGTCTGAAACTATCTAGGTACTCATCTTTGTATTAGAAAACCAGGTCTGGATACCATTTGTCTAAGGACTTCTGCCTTGGGCAGGGGGGTTGGACCAGAAGACCTCCAAGGTCCCTTCCAATGATTCTATAATAATAATACTTAGACTTATATACCACTTCACAGTGCTTTCCAGTCCTCTCTAAGTGGTTTACAGAGTCAGTATATTACCCCTAACAATCTGGGTCTTCATTTTACTGACCTCGGAAGGATGGAAGGCTGAGCCAACCTTGAGCCTGGTGAGATTCAATCTCCCAAAGTGCTGAACAATTCAGCAGAGATAGTCTGCAGTACTGCATTTAACCACTGCACTACCACGGTTCTATGATCCTATACAATTATTCATATTCTATGCACCTTGCCTTCACCTGATAGATGATCCCTATTGTAATCCACTCTTCTTAAAATTCAGATGAGGGGGGGAAACCTCTATTATTTATTATAAAAATCTATTTAATAAATTCAAGGCATAGCTTTCTGGAATTTGTAAAAGCCCAACTAAAAACCCTGTGGTATCTACTTCAGGCAATGTATATACACTGTATATATTCTGCACTACGTAAGTGCAAATTATGATTGGTCCTATAGAAAATGTATTGAACTAGATCACTATTTTTCCAACTCACTACTTTTTCTAGAGGGGATGCAGTGGCTCAGTGGGTAAGACACTGAGCTTGTCGATCAGAAAGGTCGGCAGTTTGGTGGTTCGAATCCCGAGTGCT
>JANHFQ010003906.1:261114-272021 GCA_032468035.1 Aparallactus werneri
GAGATGAGCACCGCCCCCTAGAGTCGGAAACGACTAGCACGTATGTGCAAGGGGAAACCTTTACCTTTACCTTTATTGTCAACTTGCAAAATTGTGAATTGTGAACTAACATACCTTGTTCATTAGAAAGAATAGTTCTCTTAGTGGTTTTTTTCCCTAAATGTGAAGCAGATGAATTCTGTGGAGATCGGTCAATATCTTCTTAAAATATGACACTTATTCCAATTCTTCCCACACATAGTTTTATCATCCCTTCAAGGTAGGCCAGGGAAGGAAATATACTCCACAAATTCTGTAGTTCTGCTTTTTTGTTGCAGAGTGTAATAATAGAATCTTAAATGTATGACATAGTCTCTCCCTCCCTCTCCCCCCACACTCTTAAATCAAAATAGATCAACAGTGTCAAACTTGTGGTGTCACAGCAACATCACATCACATATCAGGACTTTTCCCCCCTTTGCTAAATCAGGGGTGAGCGTGGCCAGCGAGTTTGACAGCCCTGAAATAGAGCATCTTACTTTTTTTTTTCATTCTCTCCTCCTTTTAATGTCTGCTGTTGAATTCGTTCTTCAAAGCCTTTTCTATGCTCCTATATAATACTGTATTTTGCAATTCAGTGAATAAAACTGTGAATGAAGTCTCCATGGAAGATATCTAGCTCACAACACAGGTTTATCACTGGACAACTATAAGCTTAAGTGCAGATAAAATAATGATTCATCAAAGCTTAATATGACACATGAAACTTAGATATTATATCAGTCAGAGAAGTGTCAGAAGAAAAGCACTAAAATGCAATGTGCTAACATCATTAGTACTGAAGCAACATCTGTGGCATCATCATACCAATGGCCCTTGAATTGTTACTTCTACAATGTTAGACCCTGAGTGCTTGCATTTTTCTACATCTATTAAGTATGGAAGAAAATTAAAATTGATGCATTTGTAGAATATGTATTTATTTAATGATGTAAAAACAACAACACTGAACCCATGAGATAGTAATATAATGCAAATATTTTAGTAAATAAAAATTATAATGAAAAGAGTAATTTTTTGCAAATATCCTCTATCTCTAGCTAATAATTTTGATTTTGAAGAGTCCCGAAAGAGTCTTGAAGGGTGGGCAGGGGTCCTTGGACCACCATTAAGAAGGCTAGTCTGATGGTTTAGACAAGGAAGTGTTTAAGAATGTCTGTGAATAGAGAGAATGGCCACTGGGGCAATAGAACTATCATCTGGAGAGGGCTGAAGGTGAAAAGAGACATAGTCCTATCTGTGTAGAAGTTAACAAGTTGGGAAGTAGCAAGCTTATTGTTAGTGCAAAATTAGAGGCTGGCTTTTTTAGATAAATGAAATTTTCCAGTTGGTAAATGTCAGGAACTCTGTGAATCTCAAGCCATCACAATCTTGATAATCTGCTGAATTTGGCTCAGCCTACTTTGCTTTATGGGGATAAGTCATCAACAAACTCTGCAACATGAATTCATTATACTGCAGACCTTAATTGCTTCAACGAGCATAAAACATGTCCTTTTTTTTTGTTTAAGACTTGCAAGTTGACAACACTTACTTGAGATGAACGATATCATTTTAGTCTGGATATTAGTTACATTCAAGTATCAGTTTTTCCCTCTGCCTAACTAACCTTATACTTTGTTCTGTATGTTCTTTGCAGACAGCCTTAATACCTAAAGCTGGAACTGCAACTCGGAAGCAACAGCAGCATAATTGATAGGCCTGGAGAATGCAGGTAAGTAGAAGGATTGTATTTACATCCCTGCTCTAAACTCCACAGGGAACAAGGCTGGTGCACAATGGCTGCAAAACTTGAAAATTGCCACGAGTTCCTTTCTGTGTTTTGCTCTTTGGAGATTTAGTTCATTCCTCCATAGAATCCAACTTAATGCCTTCACAGCTCATGTTTAACCATTATCACTATCAACCGGTTCATAAGTGTCTTTGCTTTGGGCTGGATCTCACAAATAGGAATCAAGGGGAGAAGATATTTGCTGTTTTCGAATAGCAAACGAATAGTGACAACATCTCCCAGCGTAGCCTATGAAATCCCAGCTCCACCGCATGTGTTTTTCTGCCGACTTGGTTAACACAGGAAATGTGATATTTCTGTACCTTGAAATGACTAGGCTTCTTAGGCTTAGGAGAATAAATTAAAGTTGAGCCAAAGTATGCCTCAGCTGCAGTGGATGGGCAGATTGATTTGCTTTCCATCTGGGAGATTAAATTCTGCTGCCAAAAAAATGGCACCAGCATAATTAGCTGTCAGTCAAGTTGCAAAGAGACAGACTATGTGGGATAATTGAAAGCCCTGTAGCTTCTCATTACTTACTACAGTAGCTCTATTTGCAAATTTCCACCTTGAGGTAGTTCTCAGAATGTTGTCAGAAATTATAGTCATCCCTGCTGGCACATTCTTCCCAGTGCAAAAGATGAATATCAGCCAAGGTGTGGATTAATACTAAATACATTTTCACTTAACCTAACTCCATTGTGATGTATTTGTCAACAGCTGTTGACAGCTCCACTAGGCTTGAATTACAGTCTTATCCGCACAGCTAGAAGGAAATCATGAGTTCTCCACTCCTTTGCATCTTATAGATGTTTTGCAGGCACAAAAATCTCCTCCATGGTTGAAAACTGGGCAAAATAACATGACCTCATGTAAACATTCCCTGAAGGATGATTGTTATTTGCAACAAAACTCACCAAAAGGTTTAGGTGGCATCTTGAAGATAAGCAAAATATGATGCTGTAAAAGTTTGGGGGTTCTAAAGCATTCCATCAAATGCAAATGAGGTGTGGAGCTTGATATGTATTGATGAAATAACTTATAGCTTTGAGAAACACTCATTAACCTTGATGAGCTGATGATGATAATACTGAAAATGAGACCATTACATTCCCGTCTTGGAAAGATGCTAGAGCAGAAATAGCAAGAGCAATAGCACTTAGATTTATATACCACTTCACAGTGCCTTACAGTCCTCTCCAAGCAGTTTACAGAGTCAGCATATTGTCCCCAACAATCTGGGTCATCATTTTACCAACCTCGGAAGGATGGGATGCTAAGTCAATCTTGAGCTGGTGAGGATGGAACCCTTGGCAGTCAGCAGAATTAGCCTGCAATACTGCATTATAACCACTGCGCCACCATGGCTCTTACACTAAATCACACTAGAAATCACAAGAAATCACACTAGAAAGCCTATGACTTGATCTGGAAGCCTCACTCTCATTAGGTATTAGGTGATATTATTAAGTATTAGTTTAGTTAAATAGTTAAATATTGTTGACTGATGCAATTCAATGATTTAGATTGATTTGGAGAAGCAAACCACTTTAATTCAAGGCTTCAACACAAAATGTAAAATCAGGCTGATTTGGTTTTTCAAATCAGAAATGTGCACATTGGGAGGAAATATTTTAAAAATGTAATTAAAAGGCTTCGTAAAAAAAAGTTACAACAATGTGGGGAGTAGAGGAAAGGACTTGCTTTGGAAAAATTAAAAAAATGGAAAAACTGGAAAAACTGAGGAACAAAGTTGCCTAGTCTGTCTTTAACAACTATCCATTCTCAAAATGTATTTATCCAGACAACTGCTATAACTCCTCTTCTGAAGAATTATAACTTCCCACAGAAGAGGGAGCCCCTGTCATCGCAACAAACCTGAGATCACTGTCCCCCACACCTCTAACTCTGCTACACTGTTAATTTATAAACTAATCATTTGGTTTATGAGATTTTTTATGAAAACTGTAATTGGATATCTCCCAGAGCTACACTATTCCTAGCTTTTGGTGCAGCATATCAAGTCAGATGTTGAGTTTTCCTAGTTACCATTTTCAGCAAATGCCCTGAAAAATCTTCTCTTTGAAATCTGGATTTCAGTGCTGAAGATTTTTAGATTGAAAAGAAGTCAACCGTGAGAGCCTCCTTTTCAGTCTGGACAGCCCGGAAACAAGGTGTAGCTATTCTTTCTCTTCATCTGGAATTTGTCAGCAGGGATTTGCCAAATTATTGTACCACCGCAATGAATATTTTCCATAAAAGCAGGATGTAACTATCAGGAAAAAATGGGAAGTAAAATGAATTGGTTTAATATTAAAATGTTGTAATATGCACTGCTTATATTATGATATTCAGACGTTATTCTGGTTCTTCAGCCTAATTGCAACAGATTGTTAGCCTTGGAATAAAGAGACTAGAGACAACCACAAGAAACACAATTGGTTTTTCTATTACACAGTTCCCATTCCTCCATATACCAGTGGTGGGATTCAGCCTATTCCAACAGGTTTCATAGAACCGGTAGCGATAATTTTGAGAACCGGAAAAAACCACCTCTGATTGGCTGACCCCGTAAAATACCACCTCTGATTGGCCGAACATATAGCTCACCCACCAAGCCACACCCACAGAACTGGTAGGGAAACTTTTTGAATACCACCACTGCCCTATACCCTACCTACACACACACACACACTTAATGAAGTCCATGATAAAACAGGATGTTCTTTAGTTTTAAGAAAATATTACATTTCCCTAACTTTAAGTCATAATGGATTTCAGTATTTACTTCATTTTTAATACATGTAACTTTTTTGCATGTATTAACCAGAAGCTTTGACTGGGCATGTATTTTTAACTGTCATAGAAATATATTTTGGCAATGTGTCAGAAGGCAATAAGACCACAAAATGGTCAGCAAGGGTCGGATTCCATAAAAATGGAAGTGCCAATGTTGTCACATTGTTGTCATACATTTCTGGAAATATATTGCAGAAAACATCACTATTGGCCAGATTAATTTTTTTTAAACAAATGACAAAAACATACATTTGGTTAAGTGGGCTAAAGGATAACATTTTCTTGGGGAAGTTGCCTAAAGGATTGGAGAGTATAAACTGTAGAAATGGCTTTGCTGTGCTGTTTTGCCTGCCTAATCTGAAGGGTGTTGGAGATTGCAAAATCCCCTTTTGCGGTGACAGTCCTTAGAGCATAGGAGTTGCTCCAGTGATGCTTGATGTCATGCCTCTTCATTTCCAAACCATCTTTCAGTTAGCAGAACATCAAATAAGAAGCTTCCACAAGGAGATTGAGCTTCTGCATTTATTTCTTGCTGGTCTCCTCTTAATTAGACTCCATGGTGGAGGCAAATTATTTTTAGAGGGGTCCTTTTGTTGTCAGACAGTGGCTGCAGCAGATGCTTCATCTTGAGTTTCAAGTACCACACAGCTGTTCCACAAGCAATTAGTCTTCCTATGCGTACATGAAACTCCATCATTTTCCCCTTTCCTGTCTCCGCCTGATATTTGTTCAGTCTAGTGACCTGTCTAAACTCAACATCTGCAGTGGTCCTCTATAAATCCACCAAATGCACATTGTGATAACATTACTCCAACAGCTCGGTAAGCACAAACAACTAGTCTGTGTTGGACTCTGGTTCATGGTTCCAAAGGTTTATTTTCCCTTTTCTCTTAATGAACCTTCAGGCATGAGCTCATTTCTTGTAATAGAGGAGGAATAGCTTCATGGAAGCTGACAGAACTTGCGTAAACAGAAACACAATGAGTGGTAAAGTCTGACCTGTTCACCTATGCTTTAAATGCGACACTAGTAATTCTTAATTGGCAATCTGTTCTGATTTTCTTTGTATATGTTCATGATAGATTTTGGCTGCTGCTTCTGAGCCTCGAGGATCAACTTGATTATATTTATGATTGCTAATTTCATTTAATTTCATTTAAATTATTATCAGCAAGCACACATTTATCCTAAGCCAAGTAATATTGCTATGTTTTACATATTTAACAATGTCAGTCATTTTAAAATATGTGGAGGTTTTTTAATATAAATGTTTAGCAATATAAAATATGTGAACTGAAGGAACTGAAGGATCTCAATAATGTATCCCAGATTGTGGTTTCTTTTTCCATCACAATCCATCATTGGACCATACACAATTCCACAGGTTTTGGATCATGAAGATGGCAAGTTTCATCACATTTTCTTCAGTGGTCACCAGTAAAATCTCAATAGCTTCCTTTACATTTTGGAAACTTTATTCTTTTTTTTTTTTAGAATTTTCTCATTGCATGCACAATATACTTTTGTAAGGATCAAACCAGACATTGTTTATAAATGGTCCTGTATTTAAAATACTTTTTTTAAAGCAAATACTTTTGGGACATAACTGCAAATATGAAAAAGTTTAAGCTTTTCTTTACTAGTATAATTAAGAAGGTTATTTGCTGTTATTTGCTTTAGAAGAAATTATAGCATGGCATCAATAAAGGATTTTCTCTTGCTTCTCAGTGGGAAAAAAGTTTCAGAAGGAGTGTTTTCTCAGAACAAAAGCAGATATGGAAAAAAAATAAACAGTTCATCAAAATTATTGTCATTATTGTGGTTACTAACACAATCAGCTAGGTGTTTAGACTGGATTTGCCTTTTTTTTAACTTTCCAAGTCCTTCCCAGGAACCTGGGATAGGCAGATGTTGTTTAATAATATGAGAGGTATCATCACAGGGTGTAAAGTGTTTCAAGTAAACTGCCCTTTGCAATTGACTGGTGTTGATTTTGTCAATGTTGATAGACATTCAGGTGGTGCTCCAAATATTTTGGGATGGCACCCAAGGACACCTATTACTATTGGTACCATCTTTCCTTTCTTTTGCCATAATTGTTCTACTTCCATTTGAAGGTTTTTCTATGTGATCCCCCCCCCCCCGTTCTTCCTCTTCTTTTCTGCTGATTCCAGGTACTGCCACATCCACTATCCAGACTTTTGACTGTCTTATCAACAATTGCTAACTAGGGTACACTTATCAGCTTTAATCCCACCATCATAACCATCACAATGATCACCACTAAAATGGCTAATTTCTTTCATTAAAACTGAGGTGTGATAAAATGAATTGAGCAGAGCCACTGGGAAAGAAAGCAGGTGAGAGAAGATTGTACTCCCATCACAACTCAGGCCTTTGGCGTTTCCAGGTTGGAGGAAGCCAGTACAAAATTTAATTTGTTTTATTTTCCTTTACTTTAATTAAAATGCAATATAGTCAATGTGATGATAGATCATATTGACTATATTTATTGATCATATTGACTATATTGCATTTTATTGATTGATTGATATAACCACTGTCCCTCTTCTGCAGTGTCCCACATTACAGCTTAGAACGAGATCTCCGAGGACATATGCAACTGTAGGAGTTCAGCTTATGTCCCTCTGCCTTAGTTAAAAAGGGGCACAATAGACTAGCTAATAAATATATTTTATTTATTTATTTAGGTCCCAAGACTGCTCATAAAAAAGAAATGCAACAATATAGTAAACAACAAGATAAGATTATGAACATCCTGAAACAGCCCAATAGAAAGAATGAGATACCAGACATTTTAGAAAGCTATGACTATCAAAAGGAATTTTGCAACCTTCTTAGACATTTCTCAGGACAGATGCCATAAAAGAAGAACAGAAACCTCCTAATCCCAGGAGCAATTAGAATTACTGAGAAATGGGACTAAGAGTTTCGATTGCTATTAGGTATATAATGGACATGTGAATAGCATGTGATATAGATTCAACCTTTGTATTTCAGCACAGACAAGTGCAGCTTTCAGTAGGGAGGTTAATGTGTCAACTGGGGATCACCCCAGATTGTGCCGTGCGAGGACCAGGTAAGAGTGTAAAGAAATATCTAGTCACAGTCCAATGAAGGGTGGCAATTACACTGTAGAAAACAATTGGGAAACACTGCTTTATTGGTCTGAATATCTACTGTAAATCCCAAATCCTCTGCTTCAGTTCAGCCAAAGTATTATCAGGGCCAAAGGCCGAAAATGCTAGTAAGGAAACGCGACATTATATCGTATCATTAATTTGTTTCCTTGAGGTAGTTCTAAACCTGTTGTGGGATGAGATGGATCAAGGAGATTACCAAGGTACTTGCTTCAGCCAGAATTTAAGTCAGAAGATTTTTAGTCAAGCCCAGGAAGGAAATAAGCCTAGTTTTAACAACTTTAAAGAATTAAAAATCAAGTAAAAGTTTTGAAATCTTGATTACAGCTTCTATGCTTGGGTTTCTGTTATAGCTACACAGCTGAGCTCCATATATTATTGAACCCCAAATTTTGGCTCTAAATAATTTGATGGTTACCAAGACATCATTATTTCCATAATTAATTTGACTTGTAAAATTAACATGTTATGACAAACTACTCTCTGACCACTAGAAGGTAATATCAAAGTAACATGACCAAATGAAATGAAGAAAGTCACATCCTTCAATCCCCTCAGCAGAAAAGTTGCAGAGAGACCAGTCTCTCCAAGGAAAGGATAGGACACGAGCAAACAATTTGGTGAGCAGTGACCATCCAATTTCCCCCAATTGCCATAAAAAATCGCCTAGTACAAGGCAATCCATGACCCAATGAAGTGCTCTTCTGATTTATGATTGCTGATTTATTATTTGACCCACCAGATTACATTTATAGGACCTGTAACATGTCTGCTCTTCAGTGGGATGGGGAGATGTAACTAAGGAAAGGTGGTCTCTCAGATGGTCCCATGCCATGAAGGGCTTTAAAGGTTAAAACCAGCACCTTGAATTTGACCTCAGAAGCAAATAGGCAACCAAAGCAGCTCATGGATGAGAGGTGTGACACATGTTGTTCTAGAAGCACACATAACAATCCATGCCACTTTATTCTATGCCAGCTGAAGCTTCTTAAAGGCAGCATTACAGTAGTCCCATCGTGAGTGACTGTGAGCAGAGCTTCCAATTTTAAATCTATATTATCCCTATCTCTTACAAAATGCCACTTAGGCCCTGGCAAAGTGTGTTTAGCATCTGATCAGCAAAAGTACCTTCTTGTATTCATGACCATGTCATGATTTTAAGTGATGTTTATATATCAAAGTGCATGTTCTCAAGAGATTTTACTTTTTAAAATCAAATCTGGAGAAGGAAGAGTGAAATGTTGGGGATCATTGGGATCTAACCATCAGGATTGCAAGTGGTACAATTGGGTTGGGGAAGAAAAAAATTATTACTCATGGATAGGGTTATCCAAGAAAGCACATGAGAACAACAAATTCAAGGGCTAAAGTTACTGCGTTGGATTTAATTCCTACATAGCTTTGATTGGTGAGTATGCTTGTGAGTTTTATATTCTCTCTCCACTGAAAATCTTTTGGATAAGACAACTGAAAAGCCAGATGGGAATCTTTGGCACTCTGCCTTTCATTCTGCATTTTAAAATATTGTTTTGTTTCATTTGTATTAATGTCATTTTCCTACAGATGTTAGATTTAGAACAGCTCTTCACATAACTCCTCATAAACCTAAAAAAAAACCCCTATAATATAGATAATTAGTAATTTCTCTTTTTAAATGTCCAAAACATTGTACAATGTTTTTTAAAATCTGTTTTCAAAATGCATAGCATGCAATCAATTTTTGCTTTGGAGTCTGGACTATATTGTAGATAAGGGAGGAAGCATCACTGCTGAGGAAGGTTTTACAGGAAAACTGATTTAGATTAGATATTGAGAAAGGGCTCCTAACCGTAAATGCAATTGGGCAATGGATGAGGTTGGCTGGAGTATTTGTGGAATCTACTATCATAAAGGTTTCAAAGAAAATCTGGAGCATTTGGCATTAGCTTAAAGCCTTTTATTGAATTACCATTCAGATATTATTAAAGGGGGGGGGAGGGACATAGGCATATTTTTGTTTGAAAGTCCTGGCTCCAGCTGCTGTGACTTTTTCCTGTCTCTTTTCCAGACCCTTCACTTTTTCATTCCCTCAAAAGTGAATCATAGAAAAGTGAAGGTCCCAAAGGTAAACAATATTGTCCATTTCTAGTTCCAAAGCCGGACACACTCATCCTATCTGATTCTATCTATTTCTATACTAGCTTTGTCTGTCTTTGTTTCTTGATTGTATAAGTATATTTAGATAATAGAGTAGTCCAGTATTCAGATCTGAAATGGGCAAGGGGGCTTCAGATGTGGCACAAGCACCCTTTTGTATCTATCAGCTGCTCCTTAAAGAAGCTTGTATTTTTCAAGAGTCAAACAATAATAATGTTGATTCAACAGATGCCAAAAAGATGTTGTGGTAAATGCTTCCTTAAGTTTGGGTGAATATATTCTAGTGCAGGGGTGTCAAACTCACGTCATCGTGGTGGTGTCTCGTAACGTATCGGGATTTTTTGCCCCTTCGCTAAATTGGCTATGGGCATGGCCAGTACATGACGCATCTGGCCTGCAGGCCATGAGTTTGACAGCCCTTTTCCAGTGCATAAATACCCTACCCAGAAAGTTTATCTATAGAATGCTGACAGATGATGTCCCAGCTATTAGAGTATGTGACCAAAACACCTCAGATGATTTCAGAGGCTGAAGTGAGTCCATCTGACAAGTATCCTGATTCCAAATTTTTTGTGGCCTTGCATTTGTAGGTTTGTTTGATATTATTATTTTCACTACGCTGCTTTTATTGCAGTTTGATTTATTTTACACAGACTGAGTCTGTATGGGTTGGAGCAATTGATAAATGTTGTTAAATAAATAAATAACCAAAGCTTGAACCTGACTAATAGTTAACAGACAGAGAATCTTGAAAAAACTTGCTTTCTAGCAAATCCAAAAGTGTTATCAGATCTAGTCTTTGTTCAACAGAGCTTGATCAAGCTAAGTCTTATAAATGAAGATGTTATTGATTGTCCTAAGTATATGCCATTGTTTGGATTTCTGTAACAACATTAGATGGAGAATTGTTTTTTTTTAAATGCCCATTTATTTATTTATTTATTTATTTATCACATTTATATACCGCCCTTCTCCTGGGACTCAGGGCGGTTTACAGGGTG
>JANHFQ010003906.1:331345-341704 GCA_032468035.1 Aparallactus werneri
GAGGGCAAAAGAAGAAGGGGGCGACAGAGAATGAGGTGGCTGGATGGAGTCACTGAAGCAGTTGGTGCGAGCTTAAATAGACTCCGGGGGATGGTAGAAGACAGGAAGGCCTGGAGGAACATTGTCCATGGGGTCGCAATGGGTCGAGCACGACTTCGCAACTAACGACAACAAAGATACATTCAGCAAGAATAATAAGATACAGCACTTAGTGATAGTCATAGGATAATAATAGCAAAAATACAAAGTAGAGATACAAAATACAAAGATACAAAATACAAAGATCTAAAAGAAATATTTGGAAATAATATTGCTTGTTTGATGTTTAAAAAATATGTATTATCTAACTGGTTAGCATGGTCATTGCAGCCATTTTGGAAAATCTTCCCAGAGCAACCATTTTATGACATAACACACAACTCTTTGTCAAGTTTATAAAGGGCCTACCAGACCTAAAAAAGTGCCTATTGCAGATCTATATGCATGGATAATAAGTAAATTGGCAAATGTTAAACATAAAATGTGCTTTAATCATATTTAAAGACAGATATTTTTAAATTTAGATGTAAAGTGAGGAAACATCTTAGGTTCACAAAGCAGAAACTTACAGAAAGGGAGATATTAAAGGAGAAAAGGTAGAAAAGTAAGTAGAAAGTAATCTTTGAACATATGCAGGTTCTAAGGTAACTCTTACGCCACCAGAGGGGAATTAATATAGGAACTGCTATGCAAGGAGGATGACACAACTTGCAGATATCCCAAGGAGGAAGAGGTCCTGAAGATACAAGACAGAAGATCCAGATTTTGTTAGCAGTGAAACGGTAGCCAACTAAATGTTAACTGAACTCTTTAATTAACTGTTCAGAGAATTTAATAACATCTACATTTTAGGATAAGCATAGTGTTATTTTAGCAGACATGTTACCATTGCCAATGGGGAGCTGAATAATCATGAAGGGTAGAACAAGAAAAGATTGGACAGACATTTCTCTGAAATGATATAGGGTCTCCTGCTTGGATAGGAGGTCAGAGTAGAAGACCTCCAAGGTACCTTCCAACTGTGTTGTTCTGTATTCTGGCTATATTGTATGTGCCATAAGAGAAAGGCAAAAGCTGTAAATTACTTTGCATGCATCTGTTGAATTCCACTTGCATAGTTATCTGCCTGGAAAGACATCTTTTCAAACAAAACTGTTTATTTCTAGCCTTGCTGCTGTAGAAATTTTTAAAATCATATAGTTAGAAGAATAACAACGACAACTCTCAATGCTGTGATAATCCCATTCGGCAATAAATCTCTTTGCCAGTGTTTATACTTGGGTCATGCTCATGTATGTTCTTGGATGCTGTCAAAATACAATAAATAAATAAATGTAAATCTCCATACATTGAAAACAGACAATATTAAAACTCGTATTAGGACCAAATCAATCAATCAGAATAGAGCTGGAAGAGACTTTGGAGATCATCTAGTCCAGGGCTGTCAAACTCGCGGGCTGTGGGCCAAATGCCTCAAGCACTGGCTATGCCCACACCCGGTTTAGCAAAGAGGGAAAGATCATGATATGTCATGTGATGCCACCATGACAATGCAAGTTTGACACCCCTGTTCTAGTCCAACCTCTGCTCAAACAGGAAATAAAACATCATTCTGTGCTTCTACTTCATGCTTTTGAAACAGAGCTCAGTGTACTTCCGCATTTTAAAAAGACTAACCAAATGCCAACACTTAAAAACCAAAATTTATATCAAATACATTTCAATCATTTTAATTTTTATATTTTATGTGTAAAAAATATAAAATATAATAAGTGTTGGCTTTTACTGACTATCACATCTAGAAAAAAATGCTTTAAAAACTGCTGTGCTTGCAAAAGGGAATATTGTTGTCTGCTATCTCAATTTCTGTGACATTTGGCAATACAAAAAATTGTGGGTGGCAAGCTGCATCAATTTTATTTTAAGCTGCATTACACTAAGCAGAAAGCATGATTGATTGATTGATTGATTGATTGATTGATTGATTTCTAAAATTTCTATGCTGCCCTGCTCCCAAAGGGACTCCGTGGTGTGATGGTTTAGAGTTGTATCAAAAAGATCATATTGTGGTTATTGCAAGGAATATAGGTGGCTATGCCTTTGGTTCATTGAAAATCAGCAGGATAGAATATTGTGCTTGTGCATGATACAGACTGAAGTTTGAACGTTGACCTGAAACGCAGTAATTAGCAGGCTATTTGTGTTATGTGTTGCATATGTCAATCTTCTTTCAACAGCTCTTTGCTTTAGGATCCATCCTGTTTTGTATCTTCTTTGGAGACAAAATGAAATATAAGCTTAGCTGAAAGCAAAAGCAAATGGCCAACAGTTTTACTGAATAGAAAAGAGAAATAAACAAAATGAAACCAGGGGAGACAGTTCTCTAGGAAGGGCTGAACAAATGCAAAAAGCACAGTTAATACTTTATCTTTTTTCCCACCTGTTTTTCTTTTAGCATAGTCATAAGGAACTTTCAGATTTTCAAATGCCTTGTCTGCTTGTTGGCTCATTAGAGCCCAGAACTCAGTTATTTGGCTAAAACTGAGATAGACAATGAGTAGCCAGCCTGATATTGTTGAACCTCTAGCCAACAAAGCCAAGGATGAGTGATGCTGGTAATTTTAGTCCAGCATGTAGTCCTCTAGGACAAGCCATGATAATATGAGATAGGTCATCACCTTTCAAATTATATATTTTGTGTAATCTGCTGATGTGATGTTGCTGGCTTTTCCCTTATATAGACTTCCCACTACATAAAACAGCATTGTACTGTATAGGTAATTTTTCTTTTTTAAAAAGTCAAGCTGGCCAGTTCATTATGGATTGGAAATCCAGACAATAGATAACATGGGCTATGCCAGTGCAGGCAGAAATGACCCTTTGGTCTGTCTTTACACAGGAAAAAATCTATACACAGAACATAGAATAATAGGGCTGGAGGAGATCTTGAAGATATTTTAGTCCAATCCCCTGCCCATGGCAGTAGATCCTATATCATACCAGACAAATATCTGTCCACCCACAACTTCCAGAGGTAAGCCATTTCACTGATTAATTGTTCTCATTATCAGGAAATTTTTTAGTTCTAGGTTGGATCTCTCTGCAATGAACTTCCACCCATTATTTCTTGTCCTGCCTGCAGGTGCTTTGAAGAATAAGCAGACCACCTCTTCTCTGTAACAGCCCCTCAAATCTTGGAAGATTACTATCATATCACCCATAAACCTTGTTTATTCGACTAGACATGCCTAGTTCCTTCAGCTGTTCCTTATATCATGTAGCCTCTAAACCTGTTATCATTCTTGTTGCTCTTCTCTGTATTGTTTCTGGGGTCTCAACATCATTTCTGTATCTTGTGTCCAGAATTGGACCTAGTATTCCAACTGTAGTCTGAAATGGTATTATCACTTTAGAAAACTTCACAGAAGAGTTTTGTTTTACTTCCCTTGCAAAGGTGGAAAGAAAAGATTTTCCATTGTTGCCATTGAAAGGTTTTTTTTCCTTTTACTTTTGGCATTGGAAAGAGACAGACATTCTTGGAACAAATCAGGGGAAGATATAACTCTCCTCAACTTGTTTTTCACAGATTGACAGATTTGGAAGGGACCTTGTAGGTCATCTAGTCCTGCCCAAGCAGGATAATTGCCTCTACCTAGAATTGAACTCACAGCCTCCTCATTGTGAGGTGAGAGCTCTACATCACATGTGATGCCATGCATTTGCCATAGGGTTAAGGAAAAGAACCAAGGGTTATCTTATACTAATGGACCATTACTTTGACCCTTAGAAAAAAGGAGGATGGTTCACACAAGTTCTGTTCGCATGTTAATTGTTCTATACAGAGATCATAATGCTTAGATTCCTGTGCTTTACTTTCAGTTTTCTTTCATTACCTCAAAAACAGGAAGAGAGTTTCTGTATCTTAGAATGTATCCCATAAAGGGGGCGTGCATAAGCGCACTAGTGTGCCTACCATCCCTGTCTTACTGTCTCCATTTACCCATATATACTTCCTTTGTTCATATTTATAGTTATACCTATACCTGTTATCTTGTACATGTTTGACAAATAAATAAATAAATAATAAATTTCAGCTAATGTGGATGAGTCCAACCCAATCAAATTAAAAACATTAACAATAGTTTGCAGAAGGAAAATGTTATCAAAGAATGGTTACCAAAACACCTCTTATCTATGTAGATTCTCAGTGATCCAGGTCTGAAAAAGTACCTTTTGGACAAAACTCATGTTGTACTTGAAACCAATTCTTTAAGCGCAGTCATCATTCTCACAAACTCAGGACGAGATTCCAACCTCAAATTGGTATGCTAAAGGTCACCTTGGACAAACAGTAACCAGTTCAAAGAAGATCAAATAAAGGAAGGAATCTACTGATATACCCTTCAGTAGAGATGTCAACATCCATGTTATCTTATGAGATATTTCTTACTTACAAGAACCTGTAGTACTATAGGATGAAGTTAGATCACCACTCCAGTCATTATCAAATCAGAAGGCTACAGGAACCAATGCAATACCTACTGAAATATGGTAAGCAACAGAAGAAGAATCAGCCAAAGTTATAACCGAGCTACACGGTAAATCCAGAAAACAACACAGTAGCCCAATGATTGGAGGTCAAACTACATTCAAATACCAAAAAATAGAGCATGGAAACTATTGTACAACATCTTTAATTTCACTAGCAGAATAATGCTTAGGATCGTCCAACACTGATTAAAGACCGTCAGGGGAAAAGAGATGCCAGAATTTCATGTTGGCTTTAGCAAAGGTCAAGGAATATGACACATTATTGTTGATGGTATTGGATAACTGAGAAAGTCAAAGAATACTAAAAAGTCCATGTCTGCCTCATTGATTATAGAAAAGCCTTTGATTATATCAAATATATCAAGTGGTGGAATGTGCTTGAAAAAAAATAGGAATACCAGAACATTTCATTGTCCTAATGCAAAACCTATACAAAGGTCAAAAAGCCACAATATGAACAGAAGATGGTGAAACAGACTGGTTCCGGGTCAGTGATGGAATGAAACAATGCTGTATACTCAAGGGAAGTTGGATTAGACGAAGATGAATAAGTTTTTAAAATTGGAGTAAGAAACATCAATAATCAGCAGTGCTGATGATTATTCTGATAACAAACAAAGCAAACAAGCTGCAAGCTGTAGTAAAAGTCAGAGAGCAAAGTGAAAAAATTGGACTAAAATTACAGTAAATGTAAAGATGACCAAACTTATGACAACAGGCAGAGGAACCAACCTTAGAATTGGCAATGAGGTTATTGAAATAGTGGATAGCTTGTCTTTTAGGATCAATCATCAACAGTAAAGGAATAAAGAATCAAGAAATATGCCACAGATTAGCACTTGGTACAGCAATCACAAAAGTGTTATAAAAATGTTCAGGTGCCATGATGTATCTATGCCTACAACAATCAGAATAATGCAAACAATAATGCCAACTTGTAACACTCTATGGAGGCAAAGTTGCCCTTTTAAAAGGCAGAAGAGGAATATTCCTGCTTTTGAACTTTGTTTTCATCAAACAAATGGATCCTTGAACAAATCAACCCAAAGTTTTCACTTGAGGTGCAAATAACCAGGCTCAAACTGTCCTACTTCAGGTACAGTACATTATGCAAAAGCATAGCTCTCATGAAAAGGTTTTAATGTTGGGAAAACAAATAGCATCATGGATGGATTCAGTTACAATGGTCAGAGATGCACCAGAGATGCACCTGAAACACCATGTTTATACTTATACCTGTTACCTTGTATATGTTTGACAAACAAACAAACAATAAATAAATGAATATACAATTTGGGCACTTGGCAACATGGTCACAATGATGAAAGTTATTCTTCCTGGTGGCTTCTGATAAAGTAAATGGGGAAGACAGCAGGAAGTCACAAATGGCCACAACTGTCATCATAACTCAACATGGTCATTTAACAACACACTCTAGGACCCTATCACTTAATGAAAGAGTTGCTGATTTCAACTCTTATTGAGTTGAAGTTTACCCAATATCAGGGTGGTTGTTTTTTTTTCTTAGTTAAACACATCACACTAATTATTGTGTGGAGATCACATGTAACAGGTTGGGGCAGCCATAATGAATAACTGCTGCCAAGTTAAAACAGCCATGCCAAAGGAACAACCCTATACAATTTGCTGCTGCTTATACATAAAAAAGATTAGATTGAATGAAATATAACTTAAGCACAAAAGTGATACATTTTCATAAATTTTACATAGGACTGGCAAATTTATTTTTCCCTGCTGTTATAGGAAAAGCTTTTTTTGGAAATGCAGGGTCTTTCTCTTCGTTTAAATGTGTTCTTCCCCTAAGGTGACACATGCCGTCATCTGCCGCCCATACCCCTCTGGTTTCTAGACAGGTCAAACTTTGCACAAAAGAAATAAATTTGACATCAAAACAAGAACAAGGTACTATCAGAGCACTTCAGCCTCCCAGAATATTCCATTACAGATCTCAAAAATATACATCTTGGAAAAAATAAATTTACCCAGCATGATTGATTGAGAGATTGCTGAACATGCATCAAAAACTTTCAGGCTACACCATGCGTATCCGGAGTTCTTTGTAAACCCTTTGCACTGTCTTAAGAAGCAAGCTGTTCCATATTTGAGAATCTATTTTAAAGCTAAAGCTAAAAGAGCAGTTATCGTTTAAGCCATGCCTGCAGTTGTTTATGTATTTAGGATGTACGAAGATGGGCAAATAAACGTTTCAGCCTATGAAATGTTATGTTAGCATGCATGCCTGAATTCTCTGCCATTAGGAAATATTCAGACAAATGAAGCAGAGCTTACCTCAAGGCTCAGGTTGATTATTCTTATGGCAGTTTTTCACATGTGCTAGCAATTATGATATTGCTTGGTCAGTCCATTCTCTGATAGTGGCTGGTTGCAATGAACTGATATACTGCTGTCAGGAGCTAAGCTAGTACATGCACACACCATAAATTAGAATAATATGGAATGCAATAAAAGCAAATAAAACCACTCATAGCTGTTTGTGATGGAAGTAATTCATAGCACATATAAGCAAAAATTTAATAGTATTTATTACTATTAGGACTGTTTACCAGGAATATTGGTTCATTAGGATATTTATGAAAGGCTATAATTGTATGGCACAATTCCTTCATGGGCATTTTCCCCCCTTTGGCTCACATACTGTAATTAAAAGGAACACACTTATATTTACCATCCCTAACAAAACTAATATGATCAATGGGGAATACTAGCTGTGAAAAAGAATGATCAAGGAAATTATTCATGTGGGGGCATTATATTAACAATGATGTGTTTAATTAAGAAAAAACCCTGATATTGGATAAACAGTTCTTAGATCTACTATCTGTCACCTGAGATTTGTTTGCTTATTAAAACAAAAATTTAAGTTTTCACAGTTACTTACAGAATAGTACAATCAACATAGTGCCTCTCCTCAGGTTTATAAACTAAAAAGGCACAGCATGGAGGGAAAAAGAACAAGAGGAAAACTCAGGATCCTCTAGTTAATGTTTCTTTATTCTCATAATTTCTAGCTAAGGTGGAAATCTTCCTAGCATACAGTTCCAGTGGCTTCTGTGATGAGAGCATAGGGTCTTAAATCCAGCTGATAAGAGCAATAGAAAGCAGAGATAAGAAAAGAGGAAAAATCTTGCCCTGCTCAGTTTGAGCATGCTGTTCCTGCAATGGCCAACTAGATGTCGAACACATTTTTCATTACGTCCTCATCATTGGTGTTCAGAAGTATACTGTTAGCTACTGACATAAAAACCATTTATGCCATTTACTAGCATTATTCTCTCCCATATTTTTGTAATACACTCCGAAACAGTCTTGTTGAAAAAGTCAACATTTTCAATGAATGTTGAAAACATTTATATTATTTATGATCAGTCACCATCTGCTCAGACCCTATGGGCGCAGATGCCCATGGGCAAAAAAGCACTGCTAAATTTGGGACAAACACTGCTAAAAATTTATTATTATTATTATTGCCCCAATGTGCATCATTTTACATTTGCTAACTATGAAATAAATCAATTCTGACTCCAGTGTTTGGAACGATTCTCCTGCACTTAGCAAGATATTGTTAATGTCTATGTGTCTATTGGTGGCTGATTCGCCAGAGTGCCAGGCTTCTAGAAATTCCCTGGCATTTTTTGAGTTGGTTTGGTCTACGGTTGTCACATTTTCCCACTTGAAACTATGGTTAAACCTGCCTATAAGTTGTGAAATTAAAGAATTTTCATCGTGTCTTCTGACTGCCAGTTGGTGTTCATGGATGCATTTTGCCAGTCTGCCAATACAAAAAGTAGACATTGAGATGAACATTTATTTCCTACCTTATGCCCCACATAGTATCATAAAGCATATGTATTAAGCAGTCATAGGTACACCCTGCTATTGAAACTGTGTCTCTCAGTTTAGATTTAGTGTTCCAAATCTTTCTAATGGCCTAAATTTGTACTACAGGTACAGATATCCATCTTGTTTCAAAACATATTGATGGTATGCAAACATGATAAAATAATCCGTCTATCCGTATAAGACTGTTTACATTAGAGCTGAATTGTTGCTATAAAGTTGTTAGAGAGACAGAGCACTTAATTCATGCATATCAGAACTGATGACCCAATTTGGGAAAAACGTTGGTCTTCCATCATACACACAGCCACCATGACATCAGTGGACAAAACTTCAGACAGACCCCATCCCCTCCTTCTTCAAGCTAGACACAGAATTCCATTCCTTCATGCAGAGGAAGATGGAAAGAAATTTCTCCCTACCTCTTTTTGCAGGAAAAAGGTCATCGTTCTGATCTGAGGTAATATAAAATAAGCATGAAAGTAGCAGACTCAAT
This sequence comes from Aparallactus werneri, assembly GCA_032468035.1. Lineage (NCBI taxonomy): Eukaryota > Metazoa > Chordata > Lepidosauria > Squamata > Lamprophiidae > Aparallactus > Aparallactus werneri. The sequence continues at coordinate 340,311 of JANHFQ010003906.1, forward strand.
ACAATGAAGGTAAGTTGCATATAATAAATACAACATCCCCTTCATAAGTCCTACACTGACATACCTGAGAATGAAATAAGTGTTCAGGCATAACTTAGATACTTACTTTTTCTGAGGGCTTATAAATGTAAAGACAGCATCAGATTCTAATTTTATCCTCCATTCCATATATAGCTAAATCCTCTTTTTAAAAAATATTGCTACCAAGAGCAAGTTCCATGGGCTTCAATGACTTTTAGTTTCTTTTATCATGTCTATGGAAATTCTCAGTCTTCATTTTAAATTTTTTAATTAGTTTTTAATCCAGGGTTCATTTAATATGTTTTTAAATTGTTGTTGTATGGTTGCATTTTATGCTCTACCCTGTAAGCCGCCCCGAGTCCCAGGAGAGGGGCGGGGTATAAATCTAATAAAATCTAAATCTAAATCTAAATCCAGGTCATGGTTGTCCCAATGGTGCTTTTTTTATTTTCAAGAAGCAACTGGACTTTCTTTGTTTTCCCTTGAAGACATTTCACTTCTCATCCAAGAAGCTTCTTCAGTTCTGACCGAATGGTGGGGGATGGAATGATTTATATTCCTTGCAGTCATCTGGTTGCTAGCACAATTTTTGAGAGGCCACTTAGAAGTTTGTCTGCCAGAGGACATTCTTTTAGAATGTCTATTGATTAGGTTTAAAATAACAAAAGTTTAATGGTTTCTTAAAAAAGAAAAGACTCAATGTTAGCAGTATCTGTGATTTTATGCTTTCCTGTTCAGGGCTTAGCAAATAAATGTTGCAACAGGATTTTTATTGATACATGCTATAAATAAATATATAGATGTACAATCATGAAAGCATGACCACTTTCCAGGCTGTGTTTCTCTCTAAAGCTTTCTCTTATTTCTTGAGCCTGAAGCATGTTTTTGTTTTTATAATTATTTCTGCATAGTTACTACATGGTCATCTCAATGGCACTTTAACTTACTTTTTTTTTTCATTTTATATCAATTTAATTTCCTTTCCTGCTAATGTAGCTCATAAGTAATCTCTACATTTTTATGTATTACATTTACAATAGAAAGTGGAATCATAATCATTGGCATCCTTTGGAAGCCCCAGTGGTGCCATTCTAAATATTCATCAGTCATGTCATAATACTAATGATATACAGAATGCAAGATACATCATTTACATAATGAAACATGACATACATGATGACACTCCTCCCCATGGCTACCCATCGTCATATTTTAAAAATCATGAAGTAACAGATATAAGTTATAAAGTGGTTTTAAATCTTGATGTTGCTTATTGTTCTTATCTATATCTATAAAAGGGGATGCAGTGGCTCAGTGGGTAAGACGCTGAGCTTGTCGATCAGAAAGGTCGGCAGTTTGGTGGTTCGAATCCC
>JANHFQ010003910.1:95275-105375 GCA_032468035.1 Aparallactus werneri
GAGAGAGAGAGACAGACAGACAGACAGACAGACAGACAGACAGACAGACAGACAGACAGACAGACAGACAGACAGACGGACAGACGGACAGACGGACAGAAATGCAGTTTACACCAAAGCAATAAATTAACTTCTCCTAGAAGAATCAGAGGAAAATTTCTTGAAATAAATAACAGACATACTCAAAATAACAGAAAACATAGTTTCAGGCTGGCTTTCCTGGCCAAGGTGTAGTCTGAATGATTTCTGTGGAGAGAAGGATTCCCTTGAATGCATGAGGTGGGGGGATTACTCATTCTTAAAGGGATGAAAGAATCCCATGGACAGTTTGGATCAAGTTCATCATTGGAGCATAGTTCTCTTATGATTTTTGGACATATGAAAGATGGAAGAGTTGGACTTGGATTTGCATAATGCTAAGTCAATCCATTCCTTAAGAAAGCCAGAGGTGCTTGGCTAATATATCTTCCTTGTTCTGAGATTATTAGCGCAGACCATATTTGTTCCTCAATATTTAATTTTATTTTTAAATTTTATTTTCTCCCACCTTTATTAATTTTCGGAATGCCTCAAACAGAGAATATACCTAATGCTCCTTCTTCCTCCTATTTTTCCTACAACAACAACCCAGTGAGGTTGGCTGTCCCCAAATCAGCCAGGTGGCTATCATGCCTAAAGCAGGATTAGAACTCACAGTCTCCTGGTTTCTAGCCTGGTGTCTTATCCTCAACTGGGCTAAAGACAAACCTGTACATGTTTATTTCAATATACTGCATCTCTTCACATTACTCTCTAATAAGCCATAGCATTCAGGAAGATACCTTGAGAGATGATGAATTCATTTGCATGCATGAGCCGGTAGATTCTCTATTAAGCTGCCTTATCAACATTTCTGAGAGGAGAAAGTGATTCAGATAACACGACAGGAAAGGGAGCAAATGGCATCAAATACCTCATTATGTAATTTGTGACACATGGGATATTGTTGTGTCTTCATCCATTTGCCTACGGATTTAGATGATGTGAGGGGGGTGACTTTCTCTTTTATTCACATATACATCCCCTAAATTATATCTACCAATATGCCAGGCAAAATACAGAAGCATTAATAGTGTTATAATATCATTCTCCCTGCCTCTCAGCAGAGTAATATTCTGACAACAAATTGAATGGGCAAGTTGCATAAATCTGTAATTTATTCTTCGAGACATTGTTTACGTCCAAACAAAATAAGCTGCAGTGTGCCTCCTGTATGAAAATGAAGCAGCATAATGGGACTTAAGAAGAAAAAAAACCATCAAAGACTGTCAGTAAAGATCATAGTTTAATTTATACAATAGGAAGCTTTGACTTCTTCCCTGTACAGTCTATTCTCCTTCTTCCATACACAATCAGGCAGATGAAAAAACAAATCAAGAAATAAACACCAGTTGAACAGATATTTCTGAAATTACAGGAAGCTCAGAAAAACCAACAGTCCCTTCTCCATTACGTTGTCCTGGTGTTGTTGTTCTATGGAGATATTACCTTTTTTCCTTCACCTTCAGAATCACCAAAGTGATATAGAAAGATATGTATGTAGGGGGAATAACATTCAATACCGAATAAGCCACTGGATACACCAGGCCCAGAAATCACCCTGAAAATCTGAAGCTCCAGAACTTCTTCTGTAATCCTTCTACTGAGGTAAAAGTTCACAAGCTTTAGTTGTTTTGAAAAGTCCATTCCATTTGATAAATTCATTTTTATCTTTTGGACAGAATAGAAATCAATCTTGGTTGGATGTGGATGAAACTTAAGCTTAAGGAAAAGTTTCAGGACAAACTATATAGTTACTCCACCTATATTCTTCCTTTTCTAAGGAGGAGGAGGAGGCTTGGCCCTCTTTGAAACTTCCTGTATATCATTTAAGAAATTTCCCATTTGGGTCCCCCAAAATAGAAAATACTATCTTGACTAAAAAAATTGTTCACCAAAATAAAGCATCTGCAGAATGATTTCTACAACACAAGCAGAATTAGCATTAACAATATGGACATATTTATGATAAAGAAAAATAGGATATCTAAAACTAAGAAACTAAACAGTCCTGGCTTCTGCTTGAAATCTTCAGTGAAACTTTATCACAGTATAGCTGCCTGCTATTGTCAGCCACCAACAGTCTATCCAACCTCCCAGTCTCAACCACAAGATTCCTGCTTCTCCCTCCTGAGACTGACTTCAGCCAATAATCCCAGTCTCCAGATGATCTTCCCCATCTACATTTCTAAATCATTAATTTAGAGCCTGGCAACTATACTGTAAGTTGAGTGGCGCAGTGGCCTAGAGGTGAAGATGCTTGATTCCCACTCAGAAGGTTAAGAGTTTAATCCTAGGCAGCAATAGATGTTATCAGGGCACAAAGAGAAAATATCTGCTGCAAACTCCACATAGGCATCAGGAAGGGCATCCAGCCAGTAAATGCTCAACTCCATTCAGTTGCCCTGACCCCACCTCAAATTAATGGATTCATGGTCATAAAAAGAAAAAAATGAAGGTCACTACATTCATTTTCTATTTATGATATATAGTGCTTTTGGGGTACAGCATTGGGGTACAAAATATATGGTCAAACTGAAATTTAATATTCATTCTGGTCACATCAGACTACATTACCTTTCTCCCAAAGAATGACCCAAGGGGTCACAGGGTTATCTAGTCCTTAAAGTTCTCTTCACAAAACATTTTATGTGCCTTCCCTCCCTGCAGGTAGATATGACAGAGGTTTCTGTCCTGTTAATTCTGAAGTTGACAAATGGATATTTTTCTTTTAAAAAATAAAACTCTTTTGTCCAAACTGTTGTCTATTATGGTTGTGGTCATTTATCATTGCTTTGAGTGTTTTTTAAAAAAAAATTATGGGAAAGATAAAAAATGTCAAAGAAACAGTATTCAGATTTTGGAAAGTTATAAGGAAGAAATAGAAGGCTCTTGGACTAGCCAAACTGCCTTAATTTTTTTAAGGCCAGTTAGGAGATGGCAGAAATAATAAAGGAGCATTATGCTTGGCTTTTTATTGGAATACTTAGAGGCTGACTCTTAAATCCTCTTAAAAGGAAGTAAACCTTATTGATTTCTTAACAGAATTTACATCTCTGTTCACTTCGAGGGATTCTGTATTTGTGCTTACATATGGTACTTTGAAGAAGAGGAGAAAGTAGAGAAAAACATATTAAAATGTATTTATGCTATAACCCAGTACTTTCCTGCAGATTCTTTTGAATCAGATTTGTGTCAATAAAATATGACATGTACTGTATAATAAAATAAACTGGTAAATAAAAATTAGGTTGCTTGGTAGGGGAGGGGAGAATCCAATATATACTATTGCAAAATTTATTTTTCAGATTACATTCCATACATGTTTATCACATTTCATTGGTTACAGGGTAAATAAAATGAATGTATTTTTTTTTAAAAAAGATCAGTTGCATTTTTTCTCAATTGTTTTCAGAAAGCGCAACTAATAGAGAGGAGAACTTTCCATGCATAGTACAAAAACAATAAAGTTAATTATTTTCTGGCTAATTGGAAAGTTGATGAAGAATTTTATTTCCACAATTATGCATGTTTATTGAATGCAATCGAAAGTTTCCTGCTAAAGCTTTAAGGTAAGTTCCATTATTCATCTTTTATTGGTCTCACAGAATCTCAGACTAAATGAAAAACTTGTAGAGGGATGGTAAAGTAAGTTTGGAGAGGCCTTTGTCATATCATTAGGGATGCAATTAAAAATCATTATGCTCCTGTTCACCCTTCAAGCTGACATATCTTCACCATTAGGAGAAAAACCGTCTTGAAGCAGGCAACATATTTAACAGCACTTACTGCATATTTTGTGTGTGTGTGTGTGTGTGTGTGTGTGTGTGAGAGAGAGAGAGAGAGAGAGGGAGAGGGAGAGGGAGAGAGAGAGGGAGAGGAGAGGGAGAGGGAGAATGTAAATGGTAGAGGGAGGGAAGAAACTAGAATTTGCAGACCTCCAAAGCAATCATAATGCTAAAAATGTACATGTGTCCTTGGTGTACAATTTCCCAGCACTAAGGAACAAGCAAACCCATCTACCAATCACAGGCACCATCACCCTGAAGGAAAGAACAGAAGCAGCCATGTTTTAAATTTTTTATCATATACCCATCAGATCTACTGGTACTTGGTAGACCAGACAGGAAACATGGCAAGATAAGCTCTTTGTGATATCTGTGTGTTTGCATGTGTGTATGTATGCATGTATGTTGTGGTCTGTTGGCTGCCAGCCCCTCCAGCAGCCAAATTAGAGGAGGAGGGGGGCATAGGAGTCAGGGTCAGCATCAGGGCATCCTGGGAGCTCCGAGGGGGAAGAGGGAATGGAGCTGGCAGAGAGAGAGAGAGAGAGAGAGACAGAGGCAGAGCCTGGGCCATCCATCAGCCCTCACATGGAGAGGCAACAGCCCCCAGGTATGGAGATGGCTGATGAAGAAGAGGAGGAACAGCTGAGTCCAGCGCCTGATGTGCAGCTGCACAGAAGGCAGAGAAGGAGAGAGCAGTGGAAAGCTGTGGGCCGATCCTGGGGAAGGAAGAGCCACCGCTGCTAATGAGACTCCATTCTAGGTCTGGGGATAAAAGGCAGGAGGTGAAGATGTGGCAGACAACTACTCATCTTCTGGCCAGATGGACTTGTTAGCCTGCGAGATAAACTTTTTTGCCAGGGCTGCAAGCATTCCTAATAAAGGAATCTTTTAGTTTACATCAGAGGGTTTGTCGTGTTCGGGGAGCTGGGTCACAACAATGTATTGCTGTGGTTATAGGCTATCATGTCTTCCAGTGCTGCTCTCTCTGCTTTCTATCTATCTATCTATATACTACCAAAATGCTACCTTGCTGTAAAGCTACATTAATAGAATCTTGCAAATCACCTTTATAACTCAAGAAATAAGTCATTTAGACAAGATGCAGGAGTTTGATAAATAAGTAATAAACTTAAGGAGGGTCCCTTCCAAGCCTCTTGCTTTGCCCACCAGGGAGCTGTGGGCTATACTCTTTACTATTTTGATATAATCTTCCTTCCAATCTTCTATCCAAAATTTACATACTTTCCCTAGGCAGCCCCACTTCCCAAGGGGTTTCCCACATATTGTTACAACCGCTCAAGTCATCTTTTCCTGAGGCTAAACAAAGCCTGTTCTGGGATTTAATATACTGATCCTGGTCATCCATGTTAAACTCATTGATTTGAATGTTTATGTTTTTAGGGATATCTGCAGGGTGTGGTCAATAACTCTCTCTATATATAGAATTGTGTGTGTGTGTGTGTGTGCGCTCCACCAATTCCAACCAAACTTGCTACACAGATGACTTACCCTCCAGGAACAAACACTGTGGGGGTAACACCCCTAACACCCATCGAGGGGGGTCTCTGTGCTTTAAAAGTAGTGCTGATGACGGCTTCAGCTTCACAGTACTCCACAAGGGGGCTCCCTCTGACTTATGATGCTGCACCAGAGAGTAGCGTGAAGCCCATAGAGCTACTACATCTAGAGCTAGGCCCAACTACAGGATTGCCGATAAATAAGTACCCGGGCGAAGCTGGGTAATCGGCTAGTGTTCTATAAAATTAAACTAGACAGCCTGAAGGCAACACACAGACCAAGTCTCGTGTTTATAGCATCAGACTATAAACCCTAACCCTAACCCTATTCCACCAAAGCTCTAGCCTGCATAATCTAGGTGCTTTTTTAAAAAATGCAATGCAAAATAGTTGCAGCAACTCTCCAAACTTTCTCCAAATTTTGCAATTTAACCATGCGAAGAGGCAGAGGAATTTTGATCCACTCCACAGAAATAGAAGAACTGCATCACCATCATGGTCCCCAAATGCTTAAAAAGTAGGAGGGAGGGCAAATTCTTATTGCAGAAGTATTTCCCACCTCAACCTAAAATGATATTGTTTTGAAATTATGTCACCAGAAGGCTGTGGCATTCTTCTTTCTGACCATGTTAGTCAAGAGATCCTCTGTAGGTAACACTTGGAGAGTGTGAAGAACATCCTAATTACATGAATTCTAGAAGCTGAAATTACTATGTAAGTAAAGCAAGTAGTTTTATCTGCATGGTTCTTACCTGCACATTCATCATCAATTAATTTACTGATTATCTATGACAATGGGTCTATTCATTTTGGCTCTGACACTGCAGACAGAACATCTCCTTAACCACAGTGTCTTTCTACAGAATCAGTTTGCATGTCTGACTGCCATGCAATTGTATCATAGACAAGGAAATCGAATGATGCAGACATGTGGAAACCTGTTTTATGAGAGCTTATATAATTAATTTCATGAAATCACATCCATTAGAAATGTCTTTTATCAAGTCTACCAAGTTCTATTAAAAAAAATAATAGTTTGATGTTTCAACATCTGTAGTATCAAGGCCCATTTTAAAAGAAAAACATAGGTTTTTCCAAAGAGTCCTAGACTTATTCTCTGCTTATTTGTTTGCTCCTCCCTATACTTAGGTTAATCCTTAAGCAGCTCCTCCCTTACCCATAACACATAGGCTATTCTTCTGTCATATTACCCATAATACATAAAACTATTCTTCTGTCATCTTTATAGCATTTTTCTGTCACATTCACACTTTTCTCCATTTGTTCAGTGACTTCATGGGAAAAGATCTCTGGATGTGCTCTAAGATCAGCTCATCCTTTGTGCAAACCATTCCCATTCCTTGAATTCCCATCATTTTGTGTCAATTTCCTGGACAGGTTATACAACATCTGATTTTGGCTGATCTCAAAATAAACAAACAATAAATTGTCTGTAACCAGCCTACTTAGTTTGCCGACAAGAGACCACAAGGAAATGGTTAGATTGGAAAATTGACACAAAAAAACCCAGAAATTAATGGCAAACTATTTGCATACTATTGCCAGAAGAGCTCAACATGGAAGGAATTGTCTGTGCCATATGGCAACCATCCAGATATTCCCAGGTAGCTCAAAGGCAGATTTTGAAGAAGATAGATTTCTTCTGCTGCTGTAGCTGTCTACTGGAAAAACTGAAAGAAACTACTCTTTATGTACAATGAAAGGGCATTGGTATGGGAGCTGCCCATTGAGTGTTTGTGTGCTTTTTAATCTAATAGACTTAGTGTCTAGGTTAATGTTTGATATTTCCCTGTACCCTACAAATGCTACCTTCTTTTAGATTCACACTCTTTGCATATACTTTAGATTTTTTAGGGGGGATCGCATTATATCCTTTACATCTTCATACCTTCTATATATTGTATATTGAGAGTCCCAAGGGTGCTTTTTCAAGAGGCAACTAGATTTTCTTCAGCTGCTAAAGAAGATTCTTGGATGAGAAGCGAAACGTCTTCAAAGAAAAAATGAAAAGTCCAGTTGCCTCTTGCAAAAGCACCTTTGGGACAACCATGACCTAGATGGCAGAGAATCTCCCCATACATGTATATTGAGAGCCAGAGTGGTTAAAGCATCACATTAGAAACTGGGAGAATATGAGTTCAAGACCTGCTTTAGACACAAAGCAGGCTGGGTGACTTTGGTCAATTACTCTCTTTCAGTCCTAGGAAGCAGATAATAACAAGCCACTTCTGAAATATTGCCAAAATAACTGCAGGACCTAGTCCAGAAATCAACACTGATCCAAAGACTGTGTGTGTGTGTGTGTGTGTGTGTGTGTCTGTGTATGTGTGTGTGTGTGTGATTTTAAAGTTCCTTTTAGAGTCTCACATTTTCTACCTTTTCTACCTTCTACCTTATATTATTTTTAGCTTTTTCACTTATATAAATTTTAATATTTCTTCCTAATGTATAGTCCTTATGCTGATCAATGAGCATAATAATTATTGATTTGATTTGATTATTTGATTTTCCAGGTGATAGGTAGTATTTTGATGAGGAGCCCATGTTATCTCCACTCCATCAGGAAAAAGTATATTTGAGAAACTGAGTCTATAAAAAAGAAAAAGTATATCTCCATACATTAATATTTTAAAAATCTATCTCTGGACTGAGAGGTCTCCCTTCAACACATCTAAGCTTGGTCTTCTGCTCTGCCAGTAATATCCAGGTATATTTTGGTTCTATTTAGCTAAATCGTACCATCACTCTTAACTATTGCAGAGTAGATAATCAAATATGTTAGTATAGTTTAATTTTCATTTCTTTTATATTATGCACATTTGAATCAACCCCCCCAAATAGCAGCATATGAAAATGAAGTGGCCCTTTTGCTTGTACTGTAATTATAACATTAGATCATTTCAGTTATTGAGCCTAAATACATTGTTAAACTGTCTTTTGGGGGGAACTATGCCATTTCCATAATTTGGCAGCTCCAAGACAGCTTAACAGCTAATATTGTAATATAGCCAGTAGCTTTTGGATACTGGGATGCTGTTTTTCTATCCTTAATATAAGCAAAAAATAGATTAAGTGTTTTATATAAGGGTATGAGAAAATCTTGGACACCACCTTCAAAAGGTAATGACAGGATAGGAAAAAAGCATCTTGTCTTTTTCTACATTTGAGAAACCTGCTCAAATTTATTCTCTTTATTGCAAGCTGACTCATAAGTTCTTTTTGGAAAACAAATTCTAATAGCTGTATTAGATATTCTATATTTCTATAAATATTCTATATTTCAGTACCCAGGAAGGCTACTGGTCAAAGGCCTTCTATGGGAATATACCGTAAACTGTGGCACATTTGCCTCCCTTGCTCTGTATTTTCTAGTAATACAGCAGACCACAAATCAGCCCTATTATTCAGATGGATTCTACTATTCAAAGAGCAGCATTAGGACTGCATGTAAATAGTCTTTTGGAATTTACCCCAAATGGTGGACAATTTCTCTGAAGGCAGGAAAAGAATCAGGAAGAGTCTAGTAGCACCTTTTCCAATTAGTAAAATTTTATTATAAGGTATAACCTTTCATGAGCTGCAATTTGGAGAAATTCTTCAAAAATGTATCAAAGGGCAAAACTTGTCTTTGGAAGTAGCAGTAGTACTACTTCTGCAAAAGCCTAATGGAAAGCAGAAAACAGTTACAAAGTAAATAGCCTGAAACTGCACTAGTCTATTACCTGAAGAATGGGCAAGGTAAAAACTCTGCTCTTGCCCATAACAGAATGCTTCAAATCTACAAAATATTTTTCTTGCTTCTGCTAACTTCAAAATGTTGAGAACACAGAGGGTTGAGCCAATGAGTATATACTTACTGACCAATTTCCTTCCTTCCTTCAGATGACAGATTAACAGAGTTGGAAGGGACCTTGTAGGTCACCTAGTCCCTGCTCAAGCAGGAGACCCTACACTGTTTCTGACAAATGGCAGCAATCTCTTCTTGAAAGCCTCCAGTGATGAAGTTCCCACAACTTCTGAAGGCAACCAGTTCCATTGGTTGATTGTTCTGTCAGTAAATTTCTCCTTTTTTCCTGGTTAAATCTCTCCTTGATCAGTTTCCATCCATTATTCCTTATCTTGCCTTCTGGTGCCTTGGAAAATAGCTTGACCCCTTCCTCTCTGTGGCAACCCCTCAGATATTTGAACACTGCTATCATGTCTCCCCTGGACCTTCCCTTCTCTAGACTAGCCACCCGGAATCCACCTGGAATGGGCAGCATACAAATTTAATTAATTAGTTAATAATAATAATAGCCATGCCCAGTTCCTGTAACCATTCTTCATGTTTTAGTCTCCAGTCCCCTAATCATCCTGGTTGCTCTTCTCTGCACTTTTCCTAGAGTCTCAACATCTTTTTTATAGTGTGGTGACCAAGACTGGATGCAGTATTCTAGTATTCAGTATTCTATAAAGTCTTACTAAGGCTTTATAGAGTGGTATTAGCACCTCACTTGATCTTGATTGTATCCCTCTGTTAATGCAGTTTAGGATTGCATTGGCTTTTTTGGCTGCTGCTGCACACTGCTGGCTCATATTTAACTGGTTGTTCACTAAGACTCCAAGATCCCTCCCTCCCTCACTCCTTTCTTTCTTTCTTTCTTTCTTTCTTTCTTTCTTTCTTTCTTTCTTTCTTTCTTTCTTTCTTTCTTTCTTT
>JANHFQ010003915.1:33402-44289 GCA_032468035.1 Aparallactus werneri
GAAGGTAACAGCGCTCTGTGCACCTTTGGTGTTTAGTCATGTCAGCCACATGACCACGGAGATGTCTTTGGACAACGATGGCTCTTTGGCTTTGAATCGGAGAGGAGCACCGCCCCCTAGAGTTGGAAACGACTAGCACGTATGTGCGAGGGAACCTTATGGAAGGAAAACAAAAATATATAAAACAACCCTACTGTACTGTATGGACCAATGCTTCCAGTGAAAAAAGATTTGACACATCTCTTCTCCCCTGCCCCTTCCTCCCCCCTGCTATCCATCAATATGTTCAACAGATGAAGACAGTTTATCAGGAGACAAGAACAACCTGAAGGCATCTGACTCTCAGATCAAGAGAAAGAAACGGCGTCACAGGTACAAAAAGTAACTCATGCTGAATATATTGGAGCATAGCTGCAATATCTTCTTTATTAGCATTAGGATATGTTGCATTAATACTCCAAAAATTGTTACAATGGCTTTGTAATATATGATTACATTGCTTTTTTGGTGTGTGTGTGGAAATGAGCAATAGAATTATGAATGAGAAAGACAGGGGGAGATATGATGGGAAATAGGAAATGGGCTGCTTCAGGGAATGCAAGACAGTTGCCTTAATACCAGTTTCACATTCCAGCTCATTTTGTAGTCTCAATCCTAGTACCCTATCAGCAGGCCTTCAGTGGCCCTGGCTTTTGGTTGTTGCTTTTAAATGCCAGGTCACACGTAGTGATTTAATCATTGATAAGAAGGCCAACCTGGCTTGTATTACCAAAACTGTAGGGTCCAAAAGGTGGGCAATCCATTTGGAGATATTTATTTTATTTATTTATTTATTCAACTTATAGCCAGCCCAACTCCCAAAGGACTCTGGGTGGCTTACAACAACCAAATCACAATAAAACAATATGTAAAAGTAGAAAAGGACTAATCCCAATAGTTAAAATTTAAAAATACATTTAAAATACCTTTAAAAATACATTCTTTTAACTAAAATTTCCCATCAACCCAGATGTTAAGCGTTCCATATGGGAGGAAATTATTGGCCCAAGCCTGTTTGCATAGCCAGGTCTTAACGGCTCGGCGGAGATTATGCCCAGATGGGTTTTGGTTTTGGCATTAGCCAAAGCTCTAGGGTAGGGATGGGGCTGTGATGATTATCATCTGGGAATATTATAGCTTTAAAGGGTGCTGAATCACAGGTCATTGGATGTGAGACCCTGTTCATTAAATTGGGCTCTAGGGATCAGTTGGGATTCACCAATCTCTCTGCTGTATAGCAACCTCCCTGCCTAAGCAAATTGACTTCATTTCTGGGTCTGGGGTAGAATCACTCAGACTTATGGTTCCAGGGAACGTCAACCTACCTTCTCTGCGAGGAGAATCTGCAGTAGCTCTGGAATTCATGGTCACCAAGATGACCATGGGCTTATCCCAGATCATTTAGAACCCAACATGGAACAACGGTCATACACCAGATCTGATGTTCCTGTCAGAGCAGTGGCTTTGTGAACTGGAATTGGAGGAGCTCTTGGTGTCATTTTTGTCATGGTCAGATCACACCCTGATTTCCACGTGATTTTCTAGTGCCACTGCAGGGAAGCGGGACCCATTAGATTGGTCTGTCCCCCATTATTGATGGACCTGGATGGGTTTCAGAGGGAGCTGGGGATTGTTCCTGTTGATCTGCTTATCCAACTGAAGCTCTATAGAACCATGATTAAGTCCTACTTTGTGGCTTTAAGGGGGAGTGAAGCATCTGTATGGTACTTCACCCTTATTACATCTGCAGATATTCGCTCTGTAGCCCTTTTTGAGTAATAAGAACCATCTTGGATAAAGAAGACTTAGAGGATCTCTTGCAGGGTCATGCAGAGGAATTTATTCAGAGTCAGCTTTGCTCACAGTTGGACATTACACCAGCCTTGTTACAGGTTCGTAGGACATCTGTGATCTGGAGCGGAGAGGAATCTTGTCCAATTATCTGGGAACAGTTTGAACCTGTTGGACTTGAGGAAGTGGAGAAGGTCTTTAAAACTGTGTGCTTAGCCACCTGTTCTTTAGATCCATGCCCTTAGTGGCTTGTTAAAGTGGCCCGGGGAGTGTTGTGTGACTGGGTTCCAGCAATGATTAACTCTTCTTTGAGTGAGGGTTTTTTTTACCTCTTAAAGAAGATTTTGTTTGCCCCTTCACAGGAAGCCATCACTTAACCTCACCAGAGTGAACAATTTTAGTCCAGCATCTAACTTCCCTTGTTTAGGAAAGGTGATTGAGAAGATAGTTATGCAACAGTTTCAGATTATGTGGATGTATCCAGTGGTGGGATTAAAAAATTTCTGCTACCTACTCTGTGGGCGTGGTTATGTGTTTGACCAATCAGATGTGGTATTTTCTGGGGTCAGCCAATCAGAGGTGGCATTTTCGGTTCTCAAAATTATCGCTACCGGTTCTACGGAACCTGTCAGAATAGGCTGAATCCCACCACTGGATGTATCAGATTATCTGGATCCTTTTCCATCAACATTCAGACTTGTGTGTTTGACCTTGAAATGATCAAGGATGATCTCTGGTGTGCGTGGAATGTGGGCTCTACATCAGTTCTTGCCCTACTTGGCCTCTTGGCAGTTTTTGATATCATCAAACATGGTATCCTTCTGGATTGGCTCAATGGAGCACATGATGCTCAACACCGAGGGGCACTCAGAAGAATATGCAGAACAATGTGTGTTGGATCACCACCTTTCTCTGTGGTCAATTCCAGTTGGTGGTGATTAGAGAGGAGAGGTTCCACGCTTTTTAAAAAGACTGTTTTTGCTCCCTACTATAGTATTACTGATGCTATTAAGAGCCATGGTGGCACAGTGGTTAAATGCAGTACTGCAGACTACCTCTGCTGATTTGTTCAGCAGTTTGGGAGATCGAATCTCACCAGGTTCAAGGTTGATTCAGCCTTCCATCCTTCCGAGGTCGGTAAAATGAGGACCCAGATTGTTGGGGGTAGTATACTGACTCTGTAAACAACTTAGAGAGTTCTGGAAAGCATTATGAAGTGATATATAACTCTGAGTATTTATTATTAGTTATATTACCTTGTTTTGTAATGAAACATCTGCAAGAAAATAATCAAGCTCAGCGAGCACTAAGGAGCCCACTAGATTAAATACAACATTTACTTTATATATCTGGTTCTACAGGAGCATATTCCTAATTTAAGATGCTGCATGGGCAACCTAATCTGGACAATATTTATTTTTGTCCCCATAGAACTGTGTTTACTATCCATCAGCTGGAAGAATTGGAAAAGGCTTTTAATGAAGCTCATTACCCTGATGTATATTCCAGAGAAATGTTAGCTATGAAAACTGAACTGCCTGAGGACAGAATACAGGTAGGTTGTTTTGTGTCTAGTGTCACTGGATTTGTTTAATACAATTGACATATGCAGGGACCAAACTCTTCCAGACCTACCTAAGTTTGAGGTTTGCAAGATGGTTTTACAGAAAACATTGAAGTATTTTCAGGACTTGAAAACTTTGTAGGGAGAAGGGCAGATGTGTTCATAAGGTGTGGTCAAAATAGCAGATGGTAGCTGTGACCGTGTGATCATTGCTCTGTTTTTATGTGGGTCACGTGTGACACAAGGATTTGAACGAATCATCATGACTGCCATCTTGATTTTTAAAAATTGTATCATGCAGACCTTCCAGGGGAACGGCTTGCTCTATAGTAGCTGCTATTGCAAGTCACATTTATAATTGATTTTTTTCTTACTAAAAATAATGCTAAAAATAATAATGCTCCCCTGCTTGGGGAGAATTCAATTGAGAACCATTTGAAATTGACATTTATGGGTTAAGGGGAGGCTAGATGAAAGTATCTAAGAAATTACGCTATCTTAGCAAATCTGCCACAGGATGGAAGACTAGGCTAAATAATCTATTGGTCATTTTACTGTTATTCAACATGAGTACTGAAGAAGCTTTTTAGATCTATAGAAAAACATCAGTCAGACATTAGCTTCAATCTATAGCATACTTTATCCCAGGGTTTTCAAGTCAATCCTTTATCTCAGAGTTGACTTGAAAAATGACAAAATACAAATAGGCCCGTGGTTCTGATCTTTGGAAATAGAGAATGTTTGGCTGCTTTTTGATATTTTTACAGAGGGAGAGGCCCAGTGAATTCTCCAAAATTGGTTGTTCATGGTTAAGGTTAAAAAAACCTTAAATATTAATATGATATCATAATGAAATCCTAGAATATAACTTCTTTTAAACTTTCTCATCTGAATCCTAATTTGAAAAGAGATTCCAGACTTTCTTTATGTACACTTGGCTGATTATTGTTCAGTATTAAGCAGAGATGCACCCCTACCCTCCAAAATTGTGTGACTACCTGCAAAATTGGCCAAAATGGAGAAAGTATTCAATGCATTGGGGGGGTGCTTTCCATCAATTATATTGAATTAAATTACAAATAATTAAATTAAATAGTTTTTGTCATTATCACCCACTTTTTGGATTGCTGTTTTCTTCATACCTTCAAACGCTGCATTTTTTTAGCCTGAAAAATGTTATCCAGTCCTTTATAGAACATGGGCACTATGCATTCATTGTCCAGCAGGATTAACTTTTTAGAAAAAGAAGCCTAATGAAAGTGTCTATGGAAATTCTCAATCCTCCAGGTCATGGTTGTCCCAAGCTGCTTTTCAAAAGGCAGCTGGACTTTCTTAGTTTTTTTTTTTCTTGAAGACATTTCACTTCTCATCTAAGAGTTCTCAGTTCTGCTAACTGAAAAGATTCTTGGATGAGAAGCAAAACATTTCCAAAGAAAGTCCTTTTGCCTTTTGAAAGTACTTTTGGGACAAGCCTAGTGAAAAATAAGCATTAGGGCTTAATATATTAATAGCAAAACAAGTGGAAATCAGTCTATTAGTTGACTTTTCCAAGCAATATCCTCACATAAAAACCAATGAAAGGATAAGGAAAATATTGTTATTCCTGTGGGAATGAATTAGGCAATTTTTGATTTGACAAAAAACTTGTAAAGTCCCTTTGTTTTATTTATGCTGACCACGCAATCAATAAATTTTGTTCACCTGCCATGTTAATTTAATGTACTGTTCTCTCCCATTCTTTCAATCCCATTCATGCACACACATATATTGTTGTTAAATGTGTGCTTCTGGTTCTACTTTTGAAAGGTTTGGTTTCAGAACCGGAGAGCCAAGTGGCGGAAGCGTGAGAAATGTTGGGGCCGCAGTAGTGTGATGGCCGAATATGGTCTCTATGGTGCCATGGTGAGGCACTCCATCCCACTTCCAGAATCAATTATCAATTCTGCCAAAAGTGGAATGGTTGGTTCCTGTGCCCCTTGGCTGTTGGGTAAGTGTGTCTATAGCATTGTTAATGTATAGGTGGTTAATATCTGACTAAGAGAAAAAATGACTAAGTATTTCCTATTGAAACTATCCTTTTACTTCTTTCACTCAGGGGCTAAGTTGATCACTAGCAGTAGAACACAAGTTCAAACTCAATCACGTCATGTGATGTATTGTGACTTTTTTGCCTTTGCGGAGCCAGGGTGGGAGTACTCTGTGTGTAACACATCCAGCCTGTGAGCTGCCAGTTTGACATCCCTGCAGTAGAATGACTCTTCAAAATATTGCATTTGGTAACATCATTATAGAGGTTATTAAATCTGCCTTCTAATACTAATGGAGGGTAGCTGGCCTCCATTTAACAAGAATCCTATATTGTGTCTGTACAAGTACGCTATGATTTATGACCATTTGTTTAGCAACAGGGACAGCACTGAAAAAGTGACTTATAATTGGTCCTTAAATTACCAACTGTCATAGTATCCCTGAGGTCCCATGATCATGATTCAGGTGCTTGGAAACCATCATGCATTTACATTAGTCCAGGGGTCTCTAACCTTGGCAACTTTAAGACTTGTGGACTTCAACTTCCAGCAAAGCTGGCTGAGGAATTCTGGGAGTTGAAGTCGACAAGTCTTAAAGTTACCAAGGTTGGAGACCCCTGCATTAGTCACAGCATCTCACATTACATGATGTGATGTGATCCCCATTACAACCTTTCCACTTATGACAAGCAAAGTGAACATGTTGATTTGGAAGTTTGCAAGCTGCAGTCACCTGATGCCTTGCTTAATGACTGTGATTCACTCAGCAACTAGGTTACAAAAGGTTATAAAATCAGTGCAGTCACATGATGCCTTACTTAACTGCTCACCTTACTGCTCAGTGATTACTTTTCTGGTTGGTACTGTGGTTGTAAGTTGAGGATTACCTGTATGGTATGGTTGTGGTGCTTAAATGTGTACATATCTGTCCATGTGAGTCACTCACTGTCCATGTACTCACCAGAAAATGTATGTGCAAAACACATGCAGACATACACACTCACACATATTTTAAATTTCTTATTTTCTGCCTATAGCTACCCATAACATTTTCTGTTATAAGAAGACTAAATTTGTGTGAGTAAAGGAATTTGATATTTCTTACCATTCATATAATCTGTAGTTTTCCGGTTTGAGAAACATTAACAGGTCTTCATAATTTCATAGAAATGTGGAGTGAGATACAGAACTATATTTATATATACAGTACATTAGATTTTTTAAAATTCCATTTGTTTTACTTTTATAAGTAAGTCAAGATGGCAAGCATACATAATACTCTTTCCTCCTCCTATTTTCTCCACAACAATTGATATTTTAGTTTTCACCCTAAACTAGAAGTATTCACCCATGTGAAACAGAAGCTGTTTCATTAATTTCATATCTCTTCTAGTGTGGTTGGTGCCAAACTGTTTATGAGTGTGAAAAAAACTGAGGACAAGGGCATTTTTCTTTCCCTGTTTCGCAGTACTACAGAAAGGTAGCCCAGGGATTGAGTTACTGTCTCATTGCATTGATCTATTGGGAACAGGATGATCGTATAATAAAACCTGAATTTTTATTTCTTTTAGGAATGCATAAAAAATCAATAAATATTACAAGAAAGCCTGAAAATGAGGAAAAAGGAAGTGGCATCTGGAAATCTGAACATCCCGAGGAGGAATTCAAAATTAAGCAGATAGAGTATGAACGAAACACCACTAATAAATTAATCTTAATGGACAATTTGGAAGATACTGCAATTGATCTTTCTAGTACAGCAAAGCAGGAAAAGAAGAGTAGCAATCTGAATTTTGGTGGAGGCCCACAGACCAAAATGAAAGATGCTGAACACTAAGGACAAGGAGGAGCCACCACAGGGCACACTGCTAACCAAACCCTTAAGTTGGCCTCTTCAATGGCAAAATATGAGTATTATTGCTCTATGTTTATTTATTAGTCTTTTTCAAGTGACTCATTCATTTTATGTGCAAAGGGGACTTTCTGAGATGGGATATATCCAAGATATAATTTATTTTTACAACTTGAACGTTGTGTATTTGTAAAGAAGATAATTTGCTGCAGCTGGATATTTTTTTCTTTATATGTCTCACTAAGTCACCTTTCACCAAAAGTCTAAAAATAGCATTTTGTTCTATTTTGGGTAGAGAGGCAAATAAATACCCAATCATTCAATAAATCTCACTCGGTCAAGTAAATAGAATTATTAATGAAAACAATATGCACTAGATTTCTGCTAAATTAAACCTAGGTAAAAAGTTATAAAAGGATCTGAATTCTCCCCCCCCCCCAGACATGATAATTTTCCTTACCTGCATATGAATATTTAATAATGAAGGATAAATTGGAGTATTTATGTGATAAAGCAAATAATAATGAAAAACGCTTTTCTGAAGTTATCTGGTACCTCCTGATATGTTGGAAACACAATTCCAAAATTCTTCACCAGCCTGGAAACTCAGATATATCCGTCCTGACAGTCATTTGCAGTAGATTTAGGAGAATTTCTGGCTTCAGCTGGTTTTAACAGTAGCACCAGCTACTTTTTCTTCCTTCTCCATTAAAGTGCTAATATACATCGGATAAAAAAATATGTGTGAACATATTTATCATATAATAAATATCCTTTAATTTCAAGTATCCTTTTGCACTAGACTCCAGTTGGAGAAACTCAGGTTTCTTGTAAAATGTAAAGTACGGTAGTTCTTATAAACCTTATGTCTGCCTATTTCTACTGTATTGTAAAAGCAATATTCATTAGTGCAGTTAGATGTCTCACATGTGCTGTACAATATATGTGGTACACAGAACAAGGGAAATGAAGAACCTTGATGAAAATCTGCCAATAGCAACCAAGAACCTATTTTGCTTGACAGATCTGCACCGAAGCTTGTAAGTTGATGATACTGTTCTGATTTAATGCTGATCAGAATCCTCCTGACCCCCTTGAAAGCTCTATGGAATAATATAGAGCTGTAATTAAGTTAAATGCTCAAATTTTTCTTTGAAAATCAAAGAACACTCTGCTCACCTTTAAACAAACGATAGGACAATATTGGTCTGTAACAAAACACAAAGCCAAATTTATTTTCATGGCGTAAATATGGCATCAATTCCTGATCCCTAACAGGATAGAACTACATCTTACTACATGGAATTATGTGTGTAGATTGGAACTCAGTTATTTGCCAGATTGTGGCCTTCATTAAATTCCAAGCCCAGCAGCTTTATTCGCTAACGTTTACGAGAATGGAAGTACAACAACATATAATCGTTTGCAGGTTGTTCACCTTGTCTTAAAGGATCTTGTATTAGTGATGTTTGTGTTTACATTAGAACATCCAATAGTCCAATTCCCGAAGGCTTGCAAAAACATAGATTTCTTTTATCCCCAATTACACAATTTCATTACATATTATTTTTTCAAAAATAAGGAAATGAATCCTTTTAAACAATGTTTTCAGCATAAAATATGACCCTCTGTTTCTTACTACAAAATGGGGGGAAATATGCAATAAACCCAATTTATGTTATATGACACTATGCATAATTGAATACAAATCTGTATTTATAGAGAAAAAAAAGCCATAGAATGCAGAATGAAAATGTTATTTTATAATATGTCATAGAAAAATATTTTGTACGTATTCTGCATGGAAGAGTATCAACATTTGATCTCTTCCCTTTGACCTTTTTATATGTACATCTGAAAAGCACTTTGGATACCTAGCTTTGTTTGTCATCTATTTATTTATATATTCACAATAAATGTTAGTGTTTTTGTGGCTTTGTGGAACTGTATATTAGCTATGGAGCATGTGCTTACAACTCCTAAAGGCAATGCCAGATGGCCATGTTAAAATGCAATCCACCAGTCCTACTTAGGGACATTGAAAGGAATTCTTTTTCACGAAACGTAGATATCTGCATCCATTTTTGTTTGTTTATTTTTAAAAGATACTTGAAGAGTGAAAATAGGAAAAGGAGATGACGAGGAGAGGGAAAAGAGAATATATTAAAAAAATTCCCAAAAAAATATTAAAATTGAAAAGCTCCACTATAGATGGAATATTAGATCGCAACAGATAGTCATACAACAGATTAGAATTCTAAAAACTAATATTAGAATAAATTCAGAGATTGACAAAAACAGTTGAAATAAGAAAATTTAACAAAATAAGATTTAACCATTTCCAATGACTTTGAAGCAGTTCATTTTTTCATTTCAATCAGACAAAATCTAGTGCTTAAAAATGTTGAATCCAAAACTTTGGATGTAGAAGAAGTGTACCTGCAGAATTATAAATTTATAAACTTCATAAAGAGCTTCCAAGTTAAAGTTAGCACCAGGCTTGAAAATACGAAATTATTTTTGACAGTAAATATATTCTATTAATTTATTGTTCCTGGGCTGGCATGTAATTTCCAGTGGAAGGCAGGGTAACTTAGTAGTAGTTACATATATAGTCAATTCAGTATATTTTGTAAGAATATAAATTTTGATGAGGCAGAAAAGGAATCTTTGTTTCATCCTTAAATAATTGTTGCTGAGCTTTGTAACATTACCACTAGATATGAAAAAATGATTCAACCTTCCATTAAATATCTGTGTGATAATCTTATTATAAATGTAGAATTATATTAACTTTAGAGTCATGCTGAGTTTACTGAATGAATTATTAAACCTTTGGGGCAAAGGAGGTATTGGGAACTAGCAGTAGGTACCCTCAGCATCTTGTTAAAACACATATATTTATATAATGAAGTGAAAGTACAAGGATCCTACTTCTTGGTTGGAGCCCAAGCGACAGTACTTCTCTTGTCATTTTCTCTGGCAATAAAATAAATGTCACAGAACAGGGATTTTGAATGACCCAAGTAATTAGTCAGAAGAGATAACAAAAGAGATATCAAGAGGTTTTTGCTTCTAAAGTTTTGATCTTCTGCTACTTTTGTTGGCCGTAGAAGAATATAGTAAAAGAATAAAGCATACATTTATTCATAAACAATGGAAGGTTTGGGGGTAAGACGAAAAGAACTACAAAAGCTTTTTCCTCTGAACATGTTGGCTAAAGGTGGAAGAAACTGTGACCAAGCAGTATCTGAGAATCAAGATTCCTCACCTTTCTTGATGGTGAGAAAGAAACTGAATGCAAGGAATGAAAAATTAGAACAGTTGATGACAGCAGAAAATGACACACACCAGAATGAAAAATAAAATATCCTTAGTGGTCCATGTGGGAAGAGTGGGGTTGAGAAACAAAAGACTAGAGATGGGATGAATTGTCAACAAAGAGGAAGCAAAAAGTTTAGAATATGAAAATGAGATAAGAAAAAGGTCGTGTTTACACTTCACTAAATCTACTCCAACAACATATTTAATACAATAAGCCTGTCAAATTTCCTTACTCATGGTTCTGTCAGCATCCTATGCATCTTAACATACGAACCTCATAAAAGCTATCA
>JANHFQ010003916.1:6668-18400 GCA_032468035.1 Aparallactus werneri
TGTATAATGTAGGACTTTACAAATAAAATATTTGACAATGTGATTTCAAAAGTGAGGAAATACTGGCCACAAGTTTAATAGCTTGAGGTTCGGTGAAGCATAAAATGTGAATCTGAGTTAAATGCACTGCCAAACAAATGCTGACTGCATAAACGTTCCCCAGCAAGCTTGCAACCAGCTAAAGCTGAAGCTGACCAGGCTTGTATTTATTTTGATTATTGAAACTTACCAGTATCTGCTGCATTTCCCACCCTAGTCTTATACTTGAGTCAATAAGTTTTTCCAGTTTTCGTAGGTAAAATTAGATACCTTGGCTTATACTTGAGTATACTATATACCTCTATGGTCTTGACATATTCCATAAATCCCTATGTAGGCCTCAATAGGAAAAAAAATGTTTGCTTCTCTCTGGCTTAGTATGTTAAATTTCAAAGTTGCTCAAGTTCATGGGTTCAAATACATTTAGAGATTATAGCTAGTTTTTCTTGTTTTAATTTATAATGGATTTTTTAAAAATCTGACTGAAACCTGAAGTCTGTATTTATTTATGTTCTTTTTCCAGAATGTAATTTGATTGAAGGAGAAGATCATGTGGAAGTGAATGGGGAAGTTTTCCAAAAGCCATTTGTGGAAAAACCAGTTAGTGCAGAGGACCACAATGTGTATATTTATTATCCAACATCTGCCGGTGGGGGAAGTCAGAGGCTCTTTCGGAAAGTAAGACTAATGTAAATTACACAAGAATAATCTAGTTTGCCCCTTCTTTTAAATATTCTGTGATGATGGTAGTCATGATTGGGTTGAAAAGAAGAGCATTCCATTCTGAGAGTTATCTTGCAAATTGCATTATCTGAAGAATTACAGATAATTTGTATATCTGTGCTTCATAATGAGAGGTGGGATAGAATGAAGCGGAAATAAGTAAGAAAATAGTAGATATAAAAATGGCCACTAAATACCACAAAGTGGATTTGATCTGTAAACAAGTGATTAGATTATAGCTTAATTTACATTTCATTTTGTAGTCCATTTTTGTGCAAAAAGAAATGTTATTGAATGTATTCCCCTCCCCACCATATAAATAAAAATAATATCAAGAATACATCAATTATAGTGTGATTCTTAACTTGTGGTATGCTTTGGTAAGTCATGATGTTCTCACATGGGTGTCTGTGAAAGATTGAAGAAATATTATAATTTAAATTGTGAGTTAAATTTTGGTCCACAGCCATGATCCATGGCCGCACAAGGTATTTAAAGGGTGTCTGTGGCGAATAAAAGGTTGAGAACCACTGAATTATAGTATTCCCATCAGCCTGATGAGTGCTTTTTACCTTTGTCCCATAACAGGTTCAAGATGTAGAAATAAATTTTAAGTAAATTCTCTCTTCATAACAGGATAGAGTATGCTATTCTCAACTTCTTTTCTTCATCTGAACATTTCCAAAATTTTAAGGTTTCACAACTCCAGGGAGCAGGGTTACCTTGAATCAGAGCTGAAAAGGGAGGGGGAAAGAGTGAGTTTCTTTTTAAGAACAGTGATTTTGTTTTATTCAGAAAAATGAAAAATAAATAAAGGATAATGTTAACAATGAGGTAAAAAGAATATTTATTATATTATATGTAATGAAGTATGACATTAAAAGTCATGGAGTTGTTGTGAGCCACCCGGAGTTGTTGTAAGCCACCCGGAGTCCGTGAGGAGGTGGGCGGCATACAAGTTCTAACAATAAATAAAATAAATAAATGTACTATCAGTCAATCCAATAATACTGATAGAGGAGAATATTTATAACAGGGTTGAAATTAGGGGTCCTTGGTGCTCTGAGCTTGATTGTTTTCTTGCAGATGTTTTGTTACCCAAACCAAGTAACATCATCAGTGCTAATAGGAAGTAGGGTTTGCTCTCATTTTATACTCCATGGCCTTTCTTCTTAGTGTTGTTGAGAGTCATTGATGATTCTTTATTGGATTGTTTACTGTTAGCTTCTTTGTGGTATTGTTTAATTCTTGATTGTTGGTCTGATGTTAATCTTAGTGTTAATCTCTTCTCATCTGGGAATTGATTGTTGATGAGGAGAAACAGCCAAGGTCAACCCCTCAATCCAGTCATAGGAATTTCTTTAAAAATTAAATAATATTTGAGAGCCTGCCTTTTATCCAAATAACCCCTCTGCTCTCATATATATTGCTAAGCCATTTAAAATGCCATGCCATTTATTAATTAAATGCAGTTAAGATTGAAGAGTGAACAGTGATCTTTTTCAGAAGGAGAGATTAAAAAAATATTCTGTTTTACAAATTTAGATATCTCAGGAAGCCTTCCTAAAAGAGATTTTTTCAGTCCATGCAGCCAGTGTTTTTTCCTTTTTCCTTCCTACTCTGTCACAGTATAGTATGGTAAAAATGTTGTATTTTGTTTTTATAAACATTTATAAATAGTTTTATTCTCTTCAATTTTTAAGAAAAAATGTGTTTTAAGTATTTTTGGCATAAATTAACATTGATGGAAATATGTATTTCAGATTGGTAGCAGAAGCAGTGTTTACTCTCCTGAAAGCAACGTGAGAAAAACTGGTTCATACATCTATGAGGAATTCATGCCTACAGATGGTACTGATGTGAAGGTATAATTGCATATTTAGGTTTAATTTTGGAGCAGTCAAATGATTAAGGATCTTAGCAACTCTGTGAAACATTTACTATTGCTGAACTATTGCTGTAGTTAAATGTGAAACAGTTAAATTCTTTGTTTTTTTCAGTGAAAATTAATTGAGAGTGCAAATGAAGTATGTGTTTTAAATTGTTGAAGTAGTTATATTTTCCCTGTGTTGCACAGCTGCATTATAACACCATTTTTAAAAAAAAGATTTAATAAAGTTTATTATAACATAAAATACAATGCAAATAAAGATTAAATGGGAGAAGAGTGCAGGATAAAAAAGGAGAGGGAAAAAAATGAGCTTTCTATTATCAAATACTTGTACCAGTAGTCTCAGTGATTTGATAAACTTTCTACACCTCTCTGAATTACTTACCTATCCAATTACTTATTAAGGTGAATCATTTGTTCGCCTTGCTCCTCTTTGGACATCTTTGGTACATATCAGTAGTTGTTTTATAAAGTGAATTGTTTTGTCTAAATACTCTAGAGTAATCTTTGCAATCTCTGTCTGGCCTTTATTGCTTGATCTTCTGCTCTTTAGTTCCTTCTTCTGGTTGAATAATATAAGACACATTATAGCCTTCTAACTAAGGGCTCTCTCACCATGCCTGATCTGGCAGTTCTATCTACATTCTAGTGTGTTTCAGTTTGTCTCTTTTTTTTTTTACCATGGAAATGTAAAAGCATAAATCAGGAGACTTGGAGATGGAACTGGCTATGAAGTGAAACTATACCTAATGCCATGTATTTAACCAAGAAGATTTTATTTGCTTTGTCTTTCCCTTTACCCTCAAATATAGGTGTACACTGTAGGTCCAGATTATGCACATGCAGAAGCACGTAAATCCCCTGCTCTAGATGGCAAGGTGGAGCGTGATAGCGAAGGCAAAGAAGTGAGGTATCCAGTAATACTTAATGCACGGGAAAAGCTAATAGCTTGGAAAGTATGCCTGGCTTTTAAGGTAACAAGATTACAATACTATACATCTCAAAGCAAATTATTATTTTCTGAAATTATTGCCTATTCCAGGGGTCATAACCCTTTTCAGGCCTTGGAAATATTTGAATGATTTCACATGATGGGCCAGATAACACTTCCCCCCAACCCCAAATGGTCAAATTTCATGAAATTTAAAATTTAATTATTTAAAATAAGAATGCTTAATCTCATAAGGTACAGCCATTAAAAATAATGAAAAAATAGTTCAATATTGCAAAATAGCAAAATTATGATATAGCAAACAGCTCGGCATTGGTAAAATCATATTGCTGACCCCTGGCATCAAAAATGTGCAGAAAATAGTTTTTGTTGTTTTTAGTACAGAGGATATCTCCTGCTTTTCAATTATTACGGTGGTTTTTTGTGTGTTTCTCCTGCTTTGATCAGCTGAGAAAAATCTATTAAGAAAATCCATAAATGAAGCCTCTTTACATTGCCTTGGGAATAAGCCCATACAAATAGATGTTTGGCATTTTTTTAGAGCTGTTTATACTATTAACCTGTTTATAAAATATTTTGGAATTTTAGAAAGAATAGAATAAGAATTTAGAAGAAAGTTAAATTCAAAAAGTTGCCTTTCCAAATGTCCCATTTAAACATATATTAAGACAGGATAAACATTTAAAGAGATACAAGAAAACAAAACACTGTCCTGTGATACTTTAGATTATTAATATGTGGAATGTTATGTTTCTGCTACAATAGAGTTATTGAGTTTTAAATGTCTGTAGATTATTTTGCAAGTTTTGAGCATGTTGCTTTCTCTGATAGCAAACAGTTTGTGGGTTTGACTTGTTGCGTGCAAATGGGCAGTCCTACGTCTGTGATGTCAATGGCTTCAGTTTTGTGAAGAATTCTATGAAGTATTACGATGATTGTGCTAAAATCCTTGGGTAAGAGTTTAAAGAACTTGAGTGGGCTTTGGGACACTGTTATTGACTCATAAGGATTCTTGGTTTGACTTGCGTTCCAGTTTTCTCCATTTCCTGTGTTTGTCATTTTTGTGCTATAAAATCTTAATTAATAAAACAAATCCTAGTGATGCTTTAGGGGAACAACATTGGATAAATTCTCAGGAAGTCAGCCTTTTAAGAGAGTTATTAAGATGTGCTTACTTTGTGCAAATGTAGATTTTGCTATTCTGCTTTTGATTTCCTGGCAGCCTTAATAAATATGTCCTCACATAATCATTTTTAACCAGAAGTCTTAATTTGTCAAATGATAATGATTGGCAATTCTCAAAATTGTTCAGAGGAGTTTTCTTTATTGAAGTGTAAAAAACTATATTTAATTATTAAAATTGTAGTTAGATATTATTGCTACAAATTATTATATATATATATAAATATTATTTAGATAAATTAAGACATTTTAATTCAATAAATCATTTACTTTTCCTCTTTCAGAAATATGGTTATGAGAGAACTTGCTCCACAATTTCAGATCCCTTGGTCTATACCTTTGGAAGCAGAAGATATTCCTATTGTGCCAACCACCTCAGGGACAATGTAAGAAGAAAATATTTGCCTAAGATTGCACCAACTTTTTTTTCTTATCCATGTTAGGTTCTGTAAATATACATATTCCATAGATAGTAACTTGTCAGGCTGAAGGAACCAAGAACAATACAGGGATCTGCTCAGATAGTTTCTTTATTATTGCTCACCAATAGCCAGGAAGTTTGACAGACCGAAATAGAATCTACATAACTATTAGATAAATCTTGTGAAAGGTTAGGGAGGATCCTCTCTGGCCTCTTCCTGCATGCCAAAGTTTCCAAGTTGACTTGCCTCTTTGCTCCTTGGGAAAGATCCCCTCCTCGTGTGATTCTGCACCACATTCCACCACATACGGTAACTATAGCAGAACAGCTGAGTCTATCAAGTGGAAAGCTAGATATCTCGAGTCCTCTTCCCCTAGTATGCCCACGGACTTCACATTTTGGTTAAACTTCTCGCTTTAGTTTATGGGCTTGGTAATTCTCTCACAACTCTTTTGGCAATTACATCTTAAAAATGATGCTGATAATACAACCTGCCCCTGTGTGATGTACAATCATGAGGCTGGATGGTACCTATCTTTCATTTTGTTCCCTCTGTAGAAAATAAACTATTCTTACAGAATATAAAATGAAATTTTACTGGAAAAAGAAAAACTATAAGTTCAGAATCTAGAGTGTAAAATTCTAAGCAAAAGTAATACAGTGGAACCTCTGGTCGCGAACGCTTCTGTTTGCAACCAAATTGGATCATGAGCAAAAGTTTTTACCTCTGGTCACAAAAAGGTGCACGGGCGATGACCGAACAGCTGCAGCGTGGCAATTACCCCTTCCGTGCCACGCCATTTTGATTTTTTTCACATATGCGCTGCCAGTGATGACATCGGGTGATGACCAAATTATCAGAAAAGTTTACGATCATCACCCGAGGTTTCACTGTAGATTTTAATGATAAAGTCATGAATGCAGCCTGAAATACAGTTAATCCTTGGCTTACGATTGCTTGCTTATTGACCTTTTGAAGTTGCAATGGATTCTACAAAAGATACTTAAAATCCAGATTCGAAGTTTCGATGGCCAACCCCTGTGGTCATGGGATTACACTTTGGGTGCTTAGCAATTAAGCCACATTCACGGCCATCTGCAGTATCCCATGGTCACATGATTGCGTTTTATGATTTTAAAAAACCCAATTTGGCTAGGGACTGGTTGGTTTCCAGCAAAAAAAACCACTCATTGTGGTCAATGAGTTTGATGTTTGCATAACAACTACCACAAAAAAGATAAAATTGGGCATACGATGATTGGCATGACATGACCACAATTCCAGACTCAATTATGGTCATATGTTGAGGACTACCTACACACAAGTACCCAGTACAATAGGAGACTTTAGTAGAGCACAGCAAAGCCAAGATTACATTTAACACAATGCTCTTAATCATTTTACTTATCATTTCGAAAGTAATAGTTACTCATATTCCTCAGAGCTCAAGGCTGCTGAAAAGAAAGACAGAATCCAAATATTTCCCCCACTATTTGTGGTCTTTCAGCTCTTGTTCCCTTCGTTAAAAAGGACTAAATTTTTCTATTCCGGAGAAGAGGTAATCCATCCCCATACATAATAAAAAGCAATGCCTCACTCAGATTGAATGTTTTACTATCTAATGCAAAACGTAAAATCTACTCTGCAGTATTATGAACACAGATTTCTATTCACAAATTAATATTTTATTTTTGGGATCAAATGCTTGCAACAATTAAAAGTTTGTAACTCTAGGTATCTTTCTTGAGTTCAATGAAAATATTTTGAATGGAATTTAGATCTACTCAAAACAAATGCATTCAAACCTCCATCCATTGCCTAGTGCCATATTTAGTTCTTTCCAGAGGTGGTATTCAGCCAGTTCTGACAGGTTCCGTAGAACTGGTAGTGATAATTTTGAGAACCAGCAAATACCACCTCTGATTGGCTGAATGCATAGGCATGCCCACCTAGCCACACCCCCAGAACGGGTAGGGGAAAAAATCGAATCCCACCACTGGTTCTTTCCCAATTCCCATGCTTAATTTGTTGGAGACAACCTTAACTTACAGTAAGCCTGGGCTTTCTTTAGGAATATGAATTTCATAAATTCATAGAGTTGGAAGGGGGCATTTAAGTTTTTAGTTCTATCCCCTGCTCAGTTTGGGAATCCAAAATAAAGCATCTATGATATTTGTACCTCTGTTTATAGTACAGTATATAGTATAGTATATAGCATATAGCAGTGATGGCGAACCTATGGCATGCATGCTCAAAGTGGCACATGGAGCCATGTTGGCTGGCATGTGAGCCATCGCCCAGCTCAGCTTCACTGCACATGCATGTGCAACCCCTCCCTGTGCATGAATGCACGACCCCTCCATGCAACCCCCCACACATGCACACACAGCCGAAAAATAGCTAATTGTGCTTCCGCATCGATCAGCTGAGTTTCAAATGCCCAAACTGGTAGCTAAATTTAACAAATGGTCATGCATGTATTGCATTATGGTGCAGGCATGTGTGGATGTGTGCATAGACCTTTGACACACAAGAACTGAAAGGTTCATCTTCACTGGCATGTAGTATAGGCAAGCCCATCATTTTTCTGGATAATTATACCATACTAATTGTTGTTTTATGGAACAACTTGCCGTTGACTATTCCAATTTAAGAAGATGCCTACTAAGTCTTTTTGGATTTTGTGTTTTTTTATTCCATAGTCTTTCACAATTCAATATATATTTTGCTTATCACTGAGTCAGATTCATTTCAATAATAAATATAAGCATATAGTTAACCACATTCCTTATATTCTTGCAGGATGGAGCTTAGGTGTGTCATTGCTGTAATACGGCATGGAGATCGGACACCAAAGCAAAAAATGAAAATGGAAGTTAAACACCAAAAGTAAGTATCTGCTGATAAAAATATTTAAGTTGAATGCTTTTTTTTTGTAATTTAGTATTCGGGTTTGAACTCAGAGGCATTATACAACAAGTGTCTTCCACATATGTTGGGACTGTTACTTCTGCTTGCTGACTTGGAATCCTAGGGATTATACTTTAAACATAACTGAGAGGCCTCACATCAGAAAAATCCTCCTAGATATTTATTTCTAAACTTGATGAAATTCTTATGATATTAAAGTACGATAGGCTACAACTGGGAAGTTTGTAGGGGTAAAATTTGTGGTCTAGGGCTACTGGAAAAGCTGATGGCATGAATAGAAGTATCCTGGGGGGGATGGAATTTCTGGTTTGTGGCATGATTGGGACTCTTTAATCCAGAGATAGTCCAACGAATTGGGAGAGGAGGAGGGATCTGGGGTGTGTGTGGTAAGGATAGGCTAGAACATGTCTATAGTAATGGATGAAGAAGGCATAGTGGGAAGGGCCTCACTTGGGAAGCATAGCCCTGATGCTTTTCACAGTTGTTGCATTATAACACACTGTGTTTGACCCCATTTTCTGATCAGCAGGCCTTTAGAGATTGTGACTTGGTTGCTGCTTCTGAATCAGAGTTCAGTCTGCAATAAGGCCTCCTTCAATCAGTGA
Source organism: Aparallactus werneri (assembly GCA_032468035.1). Classification (NCBI taxonomy): domain Eukaryota; kingdom Metazoa; phylum Chordata; class Lepidosauria; order Squamata; family Lamprophiidae; genus Aparallactus; species Aparallactus werneri. Next base: position 15,414 of record JANHFQ010003916.1, read on the forward strand.
TCTATCACAAATAAGAGGGATGACCTGATGTTTAATATTGGAACCTGGATGGGATCTGAGGGCAGTGTTCCTTTCTTAAAGATGTATCCACACAGATTTTAGTTTGTGCCATTAGTCAAGGACCAAGGACAGGGTGGAGGAGGGGCTATGGTTTTCCAAGATTGGCAGCATTCATAGATTATTGAACGCAGGACCCTGTTTATTGGATTCTAGATGCTATTGCAGTTTCCAAAACAGATACAGTGCAATTTGGGTGTCTTTCTGAGCAGTGTTTCCTGTTTGAGGAACAAGTGGCAGTTGAGGACAGGAGAACTTTTGCCAAGCTTTGTGTTGTGCACGACCTGTCATCACTGTAGGACTCATAGTCATACATACCGTAGTTGCAGTGGGACAATCTGTGTCGGATCCAATCTAGATTGCTCACCATGGGCTCCAGCAAGCTCAGAAGACAAAACCTCTTGTCCCGGTGACTGATCCAGATTGAATCCTGCCACATTAACTTGGGACACGTATATCCGTCTTCATTCGTAGTTATGTGTGCTCCTTGACTGGTTCATTTCTGTTCTATGAGTTGTGTTGGTTGCCATTGTGTTGCTTCTGGGTTCACATAAGGATGGTGGTAGTTTTCTATCAAGTTCATAGCATGGGATAGGTAATTTGAGGGACCATCTCTCACCAATTGTGTTTACCTTTCTCATCAAATCTGGTGGGAAGAGGCATGCTGTGACTCCATTTAAAAGTGTTACATCTGGTGGGACCCAGTGAGAGACCATTTTCTGTGGTGGCTTATGTTACTTCAGCATATCCCCCAGATTTGGCATAGATTAGCTCTAAGCCTGTTTACTTTTTATAAGTCTTGATAAAGAGTTGGCTATGTCATTGGGAATGGGGGTGTCAGTATATGAGAGTTCATGAATTGGAATAGACATGGTAACAGGTCAGCCAATGTGAACTGTTTGGTGATTAAGAAACAGCACCTGTGACTTAGGGTTACTGGTTTGTATATAAGAGTTAGTTTGTCCTTGAATCTTTGCTCCTGTGTATGCTTACGTTACTTCTGTGATTATGATTTCTGGATTCTGAGTTCTGGTTCTGATTTGTGTATCGTATACATGCATCATACTGTATATAATTGTATATAAACAAGTTTTCTTCTAAAAATGAATCTTGCTGAATTATTTACTTGTGTGCTGGTTTTGGATTGCTGCAAACTCTGACGGGGTCAGAATGTGGCACAGCCTGTGGGACTGTTATGTTGATAGTTTTTTGTGGTTTTTACCATAGCTGCTGATTATATGCTTATTATGTTGTAACACTGTTTTTAATTATTGTTAAAAGTCATCATGATGAGATGGGCTTCCATATACATTTTAATAAATAAATAAATAAATAAATATGTTTTAATTGAACTTTTCTTTACAAATTTGTACTGTAAATATAAACCTCACTGAATTTTCAGATAATTGTAATTCTGATATGAGATAGTATTCAGCAAATACCTGTTTTTTTTAATGACATGAACAACAGTTCTATCAATCAATTCATGGGAAGTTGATATTTGTGCTATTATTACCAGCTAATGCTAAAATGTGAATAGGATTATATTGTGAAACAATTTAATCATTACCTGTTTCTTTTAAAGGTTTTTTGATCTTTTTGAAAAATGCAGTGGGTATAAGTCTGGGAAATTAAAGCTGAAGAAGCCTAGGCAGCTACAGGTAAGGTTTCTTTTTTTTTTTTAAGTCTTTTCTAGATACTTGTATAATTATCCGTTTTCATGAACTGCTTGTAAAATTACCACTGTTTTTAGGAAGTACTTGATATTGCAAGACAACTCTTAATAGAGCTAGGACAGAATAATGACTCTGAAATTGAAGAAAACAAATCTAAACTTGAACAGTTAAAGACTGTGTTGGAGATGTAAGTATTTTATTTCAATTTTTTTTGATGTAATAAAAATACATGTTTAGACAACTGTGTAAAGATCACGTGATCTTCTTCATAGGTACATCTGTAACTTTGGAACTAGTCCAATTTAGCTTGTTAGATTAGTTGCTAATTTAAAACTGATTCTGACTGTTGCTTTATTTGTCTTAAAGTAAGTTGGTTGTATTAGATTCACTGAGACAATGATAAAGAAAGCAGATTTTTTTTATTCTAGTGTTTCTTTAAAGCAGGAGTCCATGGCCCACTACTACATGGTTTATTTGGAACTGGGCCATGCAAGAGGCAAGCCGGCCCACGTGTGCATGCAGCTCCTCTCGCACAAGTGGCAGGCCAGCGCATGTGTGCAGCTTGGCTCCACTGATACAAACAGAGCTGTGCAAGCGCACGTGAACGCTGGCCCTCTTCTCACGTGGCCCAAGTTTCCTACCACCCAGCTGGGCTACCAGGCTGCAAAGATTGGGGACCACTGCTTTCAAGGATCAGGGCCAACCTCTTAATTTCATGGTAGCCTTTCTTTTGGAGCAATCATGATATTTTCAAAAACTGAGGGTCCCATTTCTGTTTTGAGCAAAATATAAAAGCCATGCTAATGTTCAGAAAAACGTTTGGATTTTTTTTTCCAGAGTGGGATATAATTATCAAGACAGTGAGATTAGTGATGGAATATATGTTTCAGAATGTTCAAGAAGTCAGGACCTCTTTAGAATAATCATGCCTTTTTTTCAGACTTCCATGTGAGCAGAAAAACATGCTGTTATTTATTAAAGTAGCCATCTTTGGTATGATTCTTTAAAGCAATTGCATATGGTTCAAGCTTGTAGGGAAGCCTGCAGAAAGACATGGTTATTTTAAAGAGGTCTTGCACTACTCCCTCCCCATTTTAATTTAAGATTTCTGCTGAATCAAACAACAGCAATACTTTCTAAACCATGTTATACAGGTAGCCCTCGACTTACAGATTCTACTATTTAGTGCCTGATCGAAGTTATAGTGACATTGAAAAAAATGTCTTATGACCGTTTTTCACATTTAGGACTACT
>JANHFQ010003916.1:28086-51194 GCA_032468035.1 Aparallactus werneri
AGGTGGTGGAAAGCGAAGGAGCCGAAGAGGAAGCCCTCCATCCTCAGCGGGCTGCCTTTTCTCCTCCCGGGTCTCTCTGGGTGGCTGGGCGGGCGCGGAGGAGGAGGAAGGCAGCCTCACTGGGAGGAAGGATGGAGCAACAATGGCTGCGCCAGGCTCGCCAGCAAGGTGAGCGCGCAGAGACCTGTAGTGCCCAAAGGGAGCGTGGCACTGCGCCCTGCTGCCGCTGCCTTTGCGTCCCACTTCACTCTTGTGGTGCAAGCGAGGCCCCCCCCCATTTGCGCTCAAGTGAGAGAGAGGAGACAGAGAGAGAAGTGTGTGAGAGAGAGAGAAATGAGAGAGAGGAGAGAGAGAAGTGGGGGTCCCCACAACATGAGGAATTGTATTAAGGGGTCCCGGCATTAGAAAGGTTGAGAACCACTGCTTTAGAGAATGCAAACTTTTTATTCCTTCTTTTGGATACTGTCCAAGTCACTTTTTGGCACTGTTTAAGTGCTGACTGTCACAGATTTGAGTAAGACTTGTAAAGGGCAAAAATGTATTTTGCCAATCCCGCCGTGAGATGTACAAATAAACGTAATGCACTTAAGGCCTTCCTTGTATGTAAAACTAAAACCATTAAGCACCGCAAAAGCTGAAAGATTTTTGGAGGCTAAAACAGTAGCAATCACAAAGAAAAATCATGTTAATGTGCGAAATGACGGACTAATAGCTTAATAATCAGACGTTTCCCTAATTTGCCAGAGTTCAGATGCCTTAATGTCAAAACATTGTATCCATCCTAAATTTGGACTTCCTATCCTCTCAAGAGTGAAAAATATTAAAATAAGTCTTTTTGAGCAAGGTTTTAGTATTTTTGTGAAAGAAATCTGCATTTGTAAAAAAAATAATACAAATTCAGATGTATAAATATGAGCAATTACTGTACTCTCTCGCTAGTATTTATGGAAACAACTTTTAAATTACAAATGCTTTTTTTTAAAAAAAAGCCTTAATTAGCTTAATATCAATAGACATTTTTGCCATGTGGGTTGTCATTGGATGTCATTAACGATCCCGTCAATTTACGCAGATCAAAGTTAATATTTGTTGGAGCAGAAATGGAGGAATAAGGATTTGCTTGCTAATTATGATGTTGGGGTTTTTTTAACGGTTTGGAAAACCTTAATTATAAATGATCAGAGCTGAACTTCAGAGAGTGGAAAAGGAAGAAGGAAGGACTTTGAAAACGAATAGGATTTTCCCCCACTGTTGCATAAATCAGAATCTCTCTTTTTCAAGAGTTGATGCTTTTAATGAACTCTGAAACTGGAAGAAAAGTGAATTCTGTCTGGCGTTACTTGAAAGAAGGGGAAGATTTGGGATTTTTCTCCCCTCCCCCTGTTTTTTTGAACAGCTCTGCAGGTGAATAAAAAATGTTTTCCAACTATAAGGGAGATACATTTGAACAATATAAATTGGTAATGCAGTCCCTAGTTTTTAATTAGGGACCTATTCTAAGATACTTTCCCTCCTGCAGAGCTGCCTCCAATTCTGAAAACTACATTTATGAAAGCCGGCAACGCTTTATCAGATTCTGGAAAGTGTTCTCATTGGGGTGGCAAGATCTGAAAAGGAGACAAGCCTTTTATCCAAAGGCTGGATAAAATTTATGACCATAACTGAGCCCAACATCACTGAGCTGTTTATATCCACCCCAGGTCAGCTCAGTGATGCCCTCGAGGTGATGTCCCGGTGCCTGGAGGCGGTCCGGATCTGGATGGGGAGAAACAAACTCCATCTGAATCCCGCCAAGTCTGAGTGGCTGTTCATACCGGCATCCCGTGACACTCAGATATCACCTACACTTTCAATAGGGGGAGTGGTGTTGCCCCCTGTGAGTAGGGCGCGCAATTTAGGGGTCCTCCTGGATGCGGCTCTCACGTTAGATGACCACGTGTCCACTGTGTCCAGGGGGGCCTTCGCACAGGTTCGCCTGGTGCGACAGTTACGCCCCTACCTGGACCGGGATGCCCTCCGAACGGTTACTCATGCGCTTGTAACCTCCCGGCTGGATTATTGCAATGTGCTCTATATGGGGCTGCCCTTGGGCTCTATCCGAAGACTCCAACTGGTGCAGAGTGCGGCCGCAAGAGCAGTTATGGGAGTGTCCCGATACTCTCATATAACACCGCTGCTCCGCGAACTGCATTGGTTGCCGGTTGCCCTTCGAATAAAGTTCAAAGTGCTGGTTTTAACCTTTAAAGCCCTTAATGAGCAGGGTCCGGTTTATCTGAGGGAACATCTGGTCCCAGCTTCCCATCGCCCAGTTCGGTCCCACAGGGAGGGCCTCCTCAGGGAACCGACGATCACAGAATGCCGTCATGCCGGACCCAGGGGGAGGGCCTTCTCTGTGGGAGCGCCTGTTTGGTGGAATCGGTTACCATCGGCCCTTCGCACAACATCTGACCTCCATTCCTTCCGCAAGGAACTGAAAACACATCTATTTCAAGTAGCCGGCCTGGACTAACTGAGTGGCATGGGGTTCTAAAGTATTTTAATATATCATTAGCTTAATATGACTTATTACTGTTTTCAATGTATATGCTATAATTATATAACTTGTAAGCTGCTCCGAGTCCCTGGAAAGGGGCGGGATACAAATTTAATCAATAAATAAATAAATAAATAAATCTTGGAAGGATGGAAGGCTGAGACAACCTTGAGCCCCATCAGGATTGAACTCCAGGCTGTGTGCAGAGTTTGCCGGCAATACTGCATTCTAAACACTATGCCAAAAAAACATCACTTGAAAGAATGAAACTTAAGACTAACATCTACCATCCCAATATTTCTGCTTTAATTTGCAATTTAAAAGTTTATATTAAGACCTTGGAGCATAAATATGTATGCATTTCCACTAATTAAAAATTAGGGATGCACTCCTAATCCCAGCAAAGCCTGTGATGGATTCGTATAATAAATGAGATTTTTACTGATCTGAGAGAACAATAAAGGACAAATATTATCTGATGTTAATACTGATCTGGGGTTTTTTATTCTTAACTAGAATGTTAAGAATAAAAACCCCAGATCAGTATTAACATCAGATAATATTTCTGGTTGGTTGTCAATTTTATTGTGCTGGCAATATAAAATAATGAAGGAGATGCTTATAAAAAAGCCACTTTGGTGTAGTGATTAAGGCATCAAGCAGAGATCAGGAGGTTTTGAGTCTTGATTCAGGCACAAAACAGCTGGGTGACCTTAAGCTAATCACACTCCTTTAGCCTTTGGAAGCAGGCAATGGTAGACCACTGCTGAAAAACCTTACCAAAAAACAAACTGCAGTGTCTATTCCAACCTTTACCAAAAGTCAACAATAACTCAAAGGCTTAAAAATATAATTTGCTTAAATATATAACATGCTTAAAAATATAACATGCTTAAAAATATAATTTGAGCTTCTCTCACTATTTTTGTAGTTTGATTTAATCATATCCATAAATATGTTAATAAAATCTGGAAATTGAAACAATAAATTTAAAATGTTGAATTATGTAAACACTTGGAGTTTATCAATATATAAAGATTTTGGATTTATTGAATTTGAAGGTGATTATAACTATAGAATACTTTATACTTTATATTTTATTGGCCAAGTGTGATTGGACACACAAGGAATTTGTCTTTGGTGCATATGCTCTCAGTGTATGTAAGGAAAATAATATAATAAGATACACTCAGCAAGAATAATAAGATACAGCACTTAGTGATAGTCATAGGATAATAATAGCAATCAAGCCATACTAGGAAAACAAATAAACAATATAAATTGTAAAGATACAGCTACACAATTACTATATGTGGGATGCGATAGGTACTAGGAAGGATGAGAAGAGTAACAGTAATACAGTCTTAGTAAATAACTTGAGAGTGTTGTGGGAATTAGTTGTTTAGCAGAGTGATGGCATTTGGGGAAAAGCTGTCCTTGTGTCTAGTTGTTCTGGTGTGCAGTGCCCTATACGTCATTTTGAGGGTAGAAGTTGAAACAATTTGTAAAAATATATTGAAGTTAATATATAAAACTAAACTAAGGTTTGAAGCTATGTTTTGTTGAACAAGCTTAATAGCCTGGTTTGCATGTTAATGGATTTGCTAATAAGTTAAAAATAATATGCAAAAATAAACACTTTAAGATTAATTTTTGGCTAGTAATACGTCTTTATTTTTCTGATGTTTTACTTGTCATCACTTGAGAAGTTAATATATAACACTGAATTATTAAAATATATCAATTGAAGATACATACAGAATGCCTATATGGTAAATATGTTTAAGATTGCAACCTACAATTAGTTTAATATAATGTTAAGGTAAAAAGGAAGGTCAACACACAGACAATACTAAAAAAGTGGTATTTACATTTTTTACCTAAGGCATCAAAAGATGAACAGTGGAAGAGAGCTATGGATTATCTCAATATTGTCAGTGAACTCAATTACATGACCCAAATAGTTATCATGCTGTATGAAGATCCAAATAAGGTAAGGAAACAATAAACAATAATTGAAGAGAAAAACCAATTACATATAGTCAGAATATGATCTGACTTATCCATTTATTTAGGAGGTTTCATCAGAAGAACGCTTCCATGTAGAGTTACATTTTAGTCCAGGAGCTAAAGGCTGTGAAGAAGATAAAAACTTACCGTCAGGTTTTGGTTACAGACCTGCTTCACGGGAGGTAAGTGCTGCTAGAAATGTTTCTCATATGAAACTTAAAGAGCACTTTTCATTTCATTTCACAGCTTTTGATTGCTTAAATAAAAAATTCCAGTTTTTGTTTTAAGTTTATAAAGTTCCCAAATATATTTAGAGATGTATTTAACTACTTTAAGTCATACAGTATTGTACTCCTCCCATGTAATCGTGTAAAATAGAAGCCAGTCTATTAAGTGATAATTAGCAAGGACTTGCATTACGAATTGAATTAGAGTGCTGTTATATCAGAATTGATGTCTTTGTCATTAGATATATTTGATTTAGAGTACTTTTCAATATGGAGAAGGTATAATAGATCTTGCTTAACAACTGTTATGTTTACTGAGTATTAGAAGTTATAATGGCACTGAAAAAGTAATTTCCTGACTGGTCCTCATATTTACGAAGTCCCTATGGTAAAGTGATTGAGATTGGGGTACTTTGCAACTGGCAGGCATTTATCACAGTGTTCTGCAGTCATTTTATTTCTATTTGTGTTTTGCAACTGGCTTCCAACAAGTAGAATCAATGGAGACAAGTGGTAGTCTTGTGATGTCTCTTAACATCACTTGATTAATAACTGAATGGGAATGACATTGTAAGTGTCATAGATGCAACACTGGACATTTCTAGTTAAGGGCATTTCTGGTTAATATTACCTAATTAAGGTAATATTCAAGGGAATATTCAAGGGAATGAAACTTATAGTTTGCTTGACAAAATGTTATATCACATTAAATATCGGTTTTCTTGTAGAACGATGATTCAAAGCAAACATCCCATAAAAATGAGAATGATGAGGACCCCCATGTGTATAAAAGAGATGAAACTGATCGTTCAATAATGATGTTCAAGCCAATGGTGTCAGATCCAATTCATATACACAGGAAATCACCTCTTTCAAGACCCAGGAAAATGGGATCAGCAGAAGTAAGTTTAGATATCCCAGTAATATAAGAGTTCTTCCCCAACTAATCAATATAATTAATTGTGGTGATACTGCAAAATTAGAAAACATACCAATATTATAGTGATTAGTTGATTGATTATCTACCATGAAATCGCTGTCAATTCCTAGCAACCATAAAGATAGATTTCCTCCATGACAGTCTATCCATAACCTGGCTTTTGAGGTTTTCAATGGTGCACATATTCCCACAATAATCTTGTATACAGTTTACTTAACTATAATATTATACAGTGATGAAGAAGACAGTCAAAGAGCAAAGGGTGAATTAAGTTTTTAAGCAATATATGTAGAGAAAGTTAACCTCTGAACAATAGTTACAAAACAGAATTAGTGAACCTTTTGTAGATTTTTGGAAACTATTCCGCCATGAGACCTACTAGCACAATTAGATAAAGTGGGAATATTTGGTCTCTGGTCTATGACTGTAATAAACTGAATTGAATTGGGAATATTAAATCAGTGTTTCTGGCTGTATAAAATGGGCAACACAGCAATACATGCATAACATGCTCAATTTCCTTCACCAGGTATGGCATGGATACTCTTGCACCAGAAGGTTATACTCCTTCCCATTCTTTGTCTCAAATTAGGTTTTTAAAAATTAATTCAGAAGTCTTTTATATTGAGATGATGTCATCTTTCTTGCTTTGCTTGGTCGATTATTTCTACTATTTTTATTTTTTTGGTTTAAACTTTTTAAGATTATTTATAATTGCTTACTTAATTTATTTTTGTACTATGGATGTTTTAATGACATGATTATAACCTCCTGAGTGAGGTAGAAATGCAGTATTAATAGACTGAAAGTTCTGTTGGGAACAACTTCCCAACTACTGTCATAGTTTTTGGATGATGTTCTAATTCTTTTCTGGTAATCCTTGCCAAATATATACTTACCTCAGTTCCATTTTAACTCAAATCTAAGGAAAGCCATGGGCTGTTCACAGTATTTGAAATTGAGAATGATATCTTTCTTCAAGATGACAGAAATGTATCCAGAAAAATCAGAGAGACAACCAAGCCATAAATGAAAATATATTTCAGCCATAATTTTAAATTATAGAACTGCATGTGAAGCTATAGAGAACATAATCCTGATTCTACATGGAATAAAAAATTAATATACCATATTTTTCGGAATATAAGACACACTTTGCCCCCCAAAAAAAGAGGCTGAAAATTAGAGTGCGTCTTATACTTTGAATGCAGCTCCACCCACCTGCCAGCCCCCACCCTTCAGCCATTTTGACATTGCGTTTTAGACATGCAATGATTGCCACAGACCTTCACAGCCTCCATGCCTTGCCTTTTTTGCCTCACTTTTTTCACCAGCTCAAGGCTGTGGCCTCTGCACGCCCCATTTTTGGCTTCCGGGCATTGTGTTTTTGGGCAGTTCCAGGTGGCAGAGATCGCCGCTGTTCCCTGCTGCCTGGAACCGCCTGAAAATGTGATACACAGAGACCCCAAATTCCAAAACTGGAACAGCTGCTTCTCAGCCCCCACGCGCTTGCTCACAACCAGCTAAAGCTGACCAGGCTGTTTGTGAAGGACGCTAGCCACCACCAATCCCCACTGCCTGGAACCATCCGAAAACACGACACTCAGGGGTCCCAAAGTCAGACCGGAACAGCTGCTACTTTGTAGAAGTTGCTTCCCAGCCCCAACGATGTGCGTGCCCTTTTGCCTGTTTTCTTATGCTTTAGATGTTTTTAACAATAGCTTATGGGCCAAGGTTTATTTCATACGGTTGCTTTTCTGTCTACTCTATCATTTAAGCAGATTACCTGAGCAGGTCACTTCATTTGGATTTTATATATGCATGCATTTTCCCCGTGATGCATTTGTGTGGATTTATGCTAAGGTTCATAATTTGTTGCACTCCTACCAAAGATCTCAGTAAAAAGTTTTTCATTTAATCCAATTTCAGTTTTTTTTGATTAGGGAAATATTCTCAAGCATTTTGGGGGGTGAGGTGTGGGGGGGTTTGTTTAAATATTCTAAGCCATGGTCTGTGTCTCTTTCCGTACACCATCAAAATAGTCTTACTCATAATGAACTATTCTCATAGCTATTCTTTCAAACAATTATGCTGCGCATAATTTACTAAGGACGCTAGCCAGATGAATACGGATTCTGATAGGCAGAATTTTTTTTTCTTATTTTCCTCCTAAGATCCTAGGTGCATCTTATACTCTGGTGCATCGTATACTCTGAAAAATATGTTACTCCTTGACATTTGGAATGTGGATTAGCAAAAATTGTAACATGAGGTAGTCTGATTCAGGACGAAAGATTTGCTGTAATTAATATTTCAGTGGCTGAAGAAAAAGACCTAAAGAACAATACATCCCGTATGCTAATATTTCACATGTTTATTCTGAGGAAGAAGTAATACCAGTATAACAGTAATTCCAAAAATATTTGGCAACTTTATATAACTGAATTTTTAGTATTTTTAACTGGTTTAAGTACGCAAGCTGCAACCAGTTTGGTGCAATGGTTAAGATAACAGGCTAGAAAGCCAGAGTTTATGAGTTCTACATAGTCCCACTTAGGCCCAAAGCCAGCTGGTTGACCTTACGCCAGTCCTTCCCTCTCAGCCCATGGAAGCAAGCAGTAGCAAACCACTCCTGAAACATCTTCCCAAGAAAACTTCAGGGACTAGACCAGGTCAAAAACTGACTTGAAGAGGAAAAAAACCCCCCAAAAGAGCTAAGAGTAATTAGCATTGTTTATCTAGGAAAAACTGAGGCATTAGATAATCTGGAAGTAGTGGTTTGACAGCAAACCTCCTTTGCTTTTGCTTTGTACTCCACAGAAGTGTTTAGTATTCCAAATTGTCCATGGGTGTTTCTTCTGGCATGACGTGAACTATAGAAAATCTTCCTTTATCTGCTGTAGGTCTTAAGATTCCTCTCAGTCTTTAAATACACACACACACACACACACACACACACACACACACACACACATCAATACACTTAATAGGGAGACAGAATATATATATATTCTGTCTCCCTATTAAGTCTATTGATAACCATTACAAGAGCAGTAGCTCAAGTTTGGCAGATAGAATTACTTAAACAATGCTTAAATGTAGCAAAAATATGAAGAATTGATGTTCCTCTTGGCATTTGTTGTCATAACCTGTCTTTGGTCATCAGGTAAGTTACTTTCAGTAGCATCCACAGTGACAATCACTGGCTTCAATGACAACCACTTTTAATGTGCTTTGCACACATTGCACACATTCATTTTAGAGCCAGTAACTTGCTGCAGATGTCTCCTGATCCTCACTATAGGGTCTCTTCCTTCTGTCAATGGACAATTCAGTTTTAGCTTCAGGAGATCAGGATTCACAGGCCACTTAATGTGAAATCTTGTGACATAAATTTCTATTTTCCAACAGTACAGAATGTCTGTCTTGTTATTTTGAGCTCTCCCATCTTTCATCTAGCATTTGCACTGAATTCTTTTGACACAAGAACGCTTCTGAGTTAGCTGGTCTGTTGAAAGCAAGTTCTGTAATCTGTCCTTCCTTTTACTATATTTCTATAACATTTGTCACAATAATGAAAAAATGTATTACTGTAATAGCATAAATACTTTTATTAAATTTCAACAGCTTATATTTTTAATGGCATATGAATATTTTTGAAACATGTTTTCTTTCAGGGTGCAAAAAGATCTGCTGTAACAGTATTATACCTATCCTCTCTAGCTTTTGATTTATACATGTGAGTTCTATTAGTTCTATACCAATTAAAGTCTTAATTTACTGAATGTAGTTATTTGAAACATAAATGTGGGAAGCTCGAAAATATTGTTACTCTAGATTACGTTTCCTTTGAAGGCATCCTTTGTATATATTTAAAGGAACATTGGTCAAATTCTTTTCATCTCAAAAAGAAATACTGAAAACTGTCATTTCAAATAAAAGATTTTGGTTACAAAAAATAATTTGATAATAAAATGATTTTACTCACTTTCTCTTTAGATGCTGATATTAAGTTACTGCCAGTGTGTATCCGCATAAATTATCTGTAATTTTGTCATTTATAAACAAAAACTGTTATTTATTCCTTGTGAATTTTATCTTGGTGTTAAGTTACTTAATACCTTTCAAATGGTATATTGTATTGGGATTTGCGTGTATTGAGCTTTGTTGATGTGGAAGTTTGTTTACTGGTGGCTGGTTTGGTTCTCTTATCTAAGAACTAAAGGGAGAATGAAGTTTAACCATACAATCAATGTGGCTAAATTTCACTGACATTAGAAAAAGTTAGTGAAATATATCTTTCTCATTAAGAAATTACCTGCTACTGCTATCAAAGTTCAGGTATATAATTTCCAAAGAGTTTTTAATTTTATTTTGTAAGAATACTGCATTAATGATAAGCAAAAGTGTATGTATGTATTTGTTTATATGTTTACAGGTATTACGTTTGTGTTTGAAATACACACACACACATATACACACACAATTTTACTCATTTCCGTGTAGAATTTAAAAATCACCATTAATATTACTGACGTACTGTACATGTAGCAAAACCAGTAGCTGAATAGTTGCAGTTGCTGGTGGGTTTTGTTTGGTTAGAATCGAGCTATTTAGAAAAGAGTGCAGCTATATTTTATTTTCTTACCATTTAGCTCTGACTCTAACGTTGCATGCTTTGCTGTTTTTTTGCCCCCTTTCTCATTTCCAGGAAGAGAGCCCCCTGAGTGTGTCTAGCCCAGAGTGGCTGCATTATACCAGTGGTGTGGGTACTGGGCGTCGAAGACGCAGATCAGGGGAACAAATCACTTCTTCCCCTGTCTCCCCTAAATCATTGGCTTTCACATCCAGTATTTTTGGCTCATGGCAACAGGTTTTTAAACTTTACTTCATTAAACATTACTGTGCATTCCAAGCAGGAACCAATTGTCTTTAAGGACATCTAATCCCTTGTTCTGGATTTTGTTCAAAGTAAATTACTTCACCTGTCATTAAAATATGATTTTAAAAATAATAACTTCCAAAAATGCCTGGGGGAAAAAAAGCAAGTGCATGTTTTATTTTTGTTTGTTTTTTCCTACACAATTTTCACTGAATGTATTTGGTTATGGAATTGGATGCTTTCAGCACTGTATGGATTATGGGTTGTAGCCTAATGAAACAGACCTAAGCTCTGGCTTTGCTGTCCTTCAAGGCTTTTTTCTTAAAGAAATAAAAGCAGCAGCATCTAATTTGGTGGCAAGTACATCTAAATGGGTTTTTTTTTTTGCTGACATTGGAAATAATTGGATTATGCTATATTTGGGGTTAGAAATAGATAATATTTTCAGTTGCCATTAACTGTGCAGGAAAAAAAAATCATTAGTACTAATCATTTTTTCCACGCCTTAACTAGATATACTTTTTTTTCCTTTCCACTGTCGCCTCCTCCTCCTTCTCCTCCTCATTCTTCCCACAGTACTTCACCCATTGTCATGTAAAATATGCTGAAATGGGAAAATGAATATAACATTGTACATTTACTTAAATATGTTAGTCAAAAGGCTAATATCTTAAAGCAGTTGCATTGTTTATGCTAAACGATGGATGGTGATCTGTTGTGAAAACATTTTTTTAGAAACTACATTGTTTCTGTTTGATCTTGACGTTTTAAAATATTTTGACATAGAGAATAAGTGTTAATTCTGAACGTCAGAAATTCATTCTGGTAGGGCAGTGTATGGTTCAGTAATTGTATGGTGACTTCATCACCCTGTCTGTATTTCCTCTTCTTTTCCCCTTCCAATACAGGCGCAGTTTAGGAGTATTCATTTGGTAAACTAAACTAAAATGATACAGTTATATGTGTTTTCATAATTTTCTTGGTGTCTGTCCTGTTTTATCATGAATGCCTGCTTGCACTACTTCATTGCAAGGATCTCATGAGTGAAATGGAACCCCTTCAGCAATAACTGCATGATCTTTCATATTACGTTGGTATTTCTACTAACCCATTGTATGGCTTTTTAATACTTGTCTGTCTTAGCAGGCGGCTGTTTCAAGTTTAATGGATTCATCCAACCCATTAGATTGCTTTCCTTATTTATTTATTTCTTATCTCCAGGCACCACCAGAAAATAATAGTCTCTTTCGACCTCCAAGAACAATTGTGGAACAAAAGACCAGTAGTATAGGTATGTACTTCTAATAAAATCCTGATTCTTTGAAATGGAAGTATCCTGGTTTTAATATTGTTCTGATAACCTTTTAGGTCTGCAATTTGGCATCACAGTAATTTTAATAGCAACTGATTATTGGATCAATACAAAAAACAAACTAAAGTTACTGGGATGATATTCCTTTGTATCAATTAAGACGCTCTTGGAAAAAAAAAAAAACCATTCCTTTTTTTCTGATTTGCTATCTTCCTTTTTCTTTTAAAACAATAGTAAAAGTTCTTTGCACTACCCCAAATTCCATCAACTACAGCTTTCAATGTATAAACGTAGATAACTATTATAACTGCTGTCTTATAGCACATTTTATTTTAATCCAGCTACTGTTTTCTAAACAATGCTGCAAAAGAAAAGGATACTTTATTAAATCATACTTTACTGTATTATCAATATTATTGAAAGCATTATTGCCTTCTTCATCGAAAATTATTTCCAGGGTAGGTTGCAATAGAATCAGAACCCAACAAAACCATTCGTGCTTTACAGGTTTATAGTAAAAGATTTCACAAAACCAAAAAGGGTTGATGAAGGAAGAGAGGAAAAAGTCATCACAAGTTACCTGTTTTCAAGGATAAAACTCTTTTTTTACACTCTTTTGAATGGGAATGAGAACCAGCTCAATGGAGCTGGTCTTCTACAGCAAATGTAGAAGGTTTTCAGGTTCAGCATTCACTTTCTGCAACCTAATATTTGTCAATAGTACATCGTTAGTGATTTTTGTTGTTAGATATAGATGATCCAGTTTGTATAACGCTTTCAGAATATACAAAATAATAAATATTGTCAAATAACTCGACAAGTAACCTGTTTAAAATTTCTGTATTTCTCTGCTAAATTCTATACTCCTTCAATACAGCCTTTATTTGGTATTAATCTTATCAGAAGTTTCCTTAGAAAAATGCATATACAACAGGTGCTCTTGGTTTTGGGAATTTACTTTTTCTAATTTTCAGTCTTCATCTCTATGCTATATCACATTGTCAGTGTGAAAAAAAACCTGATCTACTTGTGCATAACTTGCTTCCAAAACATTTACATTGGATGAGTTTCATCATCACAGGTGCTAGTAATGTTTTGCTTTTTGTTAGGTCATTAATAGCTACTGCAACTCCTTGCAGTTAGGGTCATATGGTTAAAACTATACAAACCACTTTTTAAATAGGAAATTTCTCCTGTTACAAGTTTCATTGAGAAGCATTTTATCAATAGTTGAAAAAAATAAATTGCATCTACAGTAGCCTCTTTTGTAACTTTTAAATGTGAATTAGATAGTGATAGATATGCCACAGAAAAACAACCTTGTAAATGTATATTAATATTACTTTTTATAAAATTTTTAGTTATTAGCAAAAACATAGTTGTTTATACAATTTCAATATTAATTTGATGTATGTTAATAAAAGTAGAGTGAATTTAGCTATTGGGCATTTTTCATGAGATCCATCTACCAAGTAAGCCACAAGCAGATTGTTTGAGAAATACTCAAGAATTCCAGGAAAATTTGCATATGAACATATGTTCAGTTCTGCTGTATCTAGAATTCTATCTTCATTTTTTTTTCCAGTTCAAGTACAGTTTCTGAAATCTAACCTTTGTAAGATTTTTTATTTACACTGCCTCCTTTTTCCTTTGCCAAGTTGGTTTTTCCTTCATTTAAGGACAACCTTACCTTTGGTTAAATTTTTTTTTTTAAACAGGAATTATTATAGAAAATTACTGTAAATATCACTAAGAATACTACAAGCATAATGTAAATCTATCCAAGGCAATGCCACAAGGTGCCTTTTGTATGGTAAAAGCAAAATGCTTGCATGCTGCATGCATCCCAATGTGAATAGAAGAACACCTGGTTTTTGTATGTATTTTCTCTAACTCCCATCAGGGTCTCACTGTGCGAGCCTGTTTAGCACCTCAGTGCTCGGGGGGTCTTCAAGTGCACCCAATCTACAGGATTATGCTCGTACTCATCGTAAAAAGCTGACTACTTCTGGCTGCATAGATGGTATGTGCACACTTTCGCACATGCATTTACATTTACACATGCCCACTATATTGCGCACTAAGGAACACTTTAAAAAGGCCTAAATCTTTTGACTGAGAAGAAGGCTAGGTTATTATTTGTCACTATTAAATACAGTGAATCTTACTGCCTATCTTTTCAGCATTAGGTTGAGATTATTGTTTCTTCAGTTCTTGTGTAATGTATCATCATCTGAATAAAAGCTTTAAGAAATACAATCTGTACAAAATATTAACGTTTTGAAGTATGACTTCAAAAGTGTTTTGAAAAATATATTTTGGAAATTCTTGAAATTGGTTTGGAATGAAACAAAAAATATAGATGTTTTAAATTATAGTTTAGGCTTTGGACAGTTAATGGAAATGACAGCACCAGATTTTGAATGGTATTGCTAACATGTTTGAGAATAAAAAACACATACACCTTTTTTTTCTGCTGTCACTACCTGGACATCAAATGCAAATCATGCATCATTTTGTGCATCAAATTTGTAGTTACTCCTTTGTCCATGCACTCCATTAAAATCATACATAATATCAAGCAAAGGTTATTTTTAAATCTATTTGGCCTGTGCACTTTTTCCAATACCTTTTGCATGCCACTTAATTCTAACCTTTTTTTTTATTTCCCTTCTTCCCACCTTCCTGTCTTTTCTTGAAATGTCCCTCTTCTGGTAGCTGGTTTGAATTTCAGGTACCTGTTTTTCTCTTTCTCAGACACCACACGTGGTTCTGCTGTTAAAAGGTTTTCTATCACATTTGCTCGACACCCAACCAATGGTATGTTTTGCTTTTATTTAAAAAAAATATTCCCTTGCTTCATCCCCCTCAAAAATGGGATGGATATTATTATCCCGCTATCTTTCTACATTCCATCTTAAGCACATAGACATTTGTCCAGTTATTAGGTATGGCAATTGATTAATCCCTTTTGATATATTAATTTCATTTTTTTTAATTCACACATCAAATCTTTTGGGGAAATAATATGAAAGGATAATTCAAATCTAATTATACATATTCATCCAAATGACTGACACAATGAATACATCTTAATATATGTTTTTTTTTAAATCTGATCTTAAACCTCCTTGGACTCTCTTCATAATATTCTTTCCCTTCTTGTTACATTAGATATTTTCATCCTGAACCTTTGTACCGCAGCATAAAAAAATGTCTTGCTAAACCAGGTCAAAGTGCATTTTCTTAAGCATTTTGTTTCCAATAGCAACCATCAAATTGTGTTGGGGATTGAAGAAGGCAAAAAAGAAAAGACGTTTCTACTTCTTTTTGTCTCTAGCACCCCAAGCTACACTGCCTTTAAACTTGGGGTGCTGTTTGTTTAATTTCATTAACAGTTATTGATAAGAGCACTCTGTTAATTTAAATTGTCATTTAAAATGAAATCTATCAATCATCTTTCTTGGAACTGCATTGCGTTAAAATAAAAGTTAAAACAGTACACCATACTAACAATAATACAAGTTATTTCCCTTATTTCAATCTTTTTCCCATTATGATGGAACCAGGTTTTATTTAATCAATATATAGCTGCATTCCCTTGAAGATTGTGAACGAATTCAAAATTGGTTTTTTTGTTAAAATTAGATGTTGGAGAAAAACACCTTTTTTCTATTTCCATATAAAACATTTTGCACAAACTTTCTCTGACGGAAAACTGAACTGACTGCCCCACAATAATAATGCTGCCTTCAGTCCTTAATTCAAAACTTTCCAGTACTATTAAGTAAGGAACATTAATAAATAAAAAGTAATGTGGGCTCGTACTGAAGTTACAGAACCATAGTTAACTCTTTGAAACATTTGATTATTAGAAACAATCTTAAAAAATGCAACAAGTACTTGACTTATGATCTCAGTTGAGCCCAGAATTTTGGTCATAATTTGTTGTGGTCAGAAGTCGAATCACCATGTGACTGGACTTGATTTTATGACTGTTTCTACAATGATTGTTAAGTGAATCACTGTGGTTGTTAAACAATTTAAATGGTTGTTAAGTAAACCACGTTTGTAACTTCCAAGCTTATCCAATGGGTGTTTTTTGCCTGAAAATGGCAAAAAAAAGTTGTGAAACGTGATCATGTGACTATAGGGTGATGCAGCAGTAACTTGAGGTAACTTGAGGACAGTTTTAACTTTTTGAGTCCATCATAACTTCAAATGGTTGTTAAACAACAGTCAGAAAGGAAGGATTACCTTTAACAGGTTAACTTTAGTTATGAAAAGTATTAGTAAAGACAGTTTCTATATATTATAAATACTGCATGAATTTGGAAGTTTAAAAACATGTTTGAACTCTTAAAATTAAACTATCTAAAAAAAGAACGCTTAGTGCAGCAATGTAAAGCAACCAAGTTGGATTTTTAATATTAATTATTACATATTTGCATAATAAAGAAAATTCTGTTTAATAGCTAAATACATTTCATCTAAATTATGTTCTTAATATACTTAATATACTTTACAGAGCTTTCTCTGATCTATTTAATACGTTTCTTACTATCATTAATAATTTATTGATGCTTTAGGTATTTATTTGAACCTTAAAGATACTCTCTGATATATTAGTAGCGACTCTTAGGGACAGAGGCAGTGGTTTATTGTCTTTTCCTCACCTTTTCATTGAAGGCTTTCTCCCCCACCCCTTTCTCTCTCTCCTCTCTCTGTCTGTCTCTGTTGACTTTGGTAACCCTAACCGTTTTTCAGTCTTTCCCCTTTTCTCATCTTGAGTACAAGAAATATGGTGAAATCAGTATCTACTGACAGTGCTTTACCTTATTTTCTGGGCCTCTATGCAGAGCATCCAGACCTCTATAGGTGCTGGTCGGTTTCCTCTGAGGAATTTCTAGGCTCCAGTGGTATGTTTTTATAGCTTTCAAATGTAAGATGGCAGGCTGGCTTTCTGTTGCTGCGCTAACCCTTTCATTGTCTTCCATGTTGAGATATAGATATGTATTGCAATAAAAATCACCCTAGCAGCATTGTTTAATTAAAGCTGGGCTTGTTTTGAAGACATCAACTTAAGAAGGAAGTTTTCTTTTTTCCTTTTCACTGAATCAGCCTCTTAGGAAATATCTAAAAGCATTTGATAATTAGATAATAGAACTGCTAAAGGTTGAGTGTATGTGTGACTACTTAGTCCCGACTGTATAGCCAAGGAGAGATACTAATTATAATACAATATTCCTATACATTTTTCCAAGGTACTGATAACTAAACATTTGGATAGGTATGAGCTCTTTAAGACAAAAAATAGTTTGCTATTATATTCCTTCTTGTAATCCTGGAGTTACTTGTGCTTATAGATTTTTTTCTGGTTAAAAAAAAGCTGAAGTTCTTGTGGAATTTACTGTAATGCAAAGAAAGGGTTTGCGCTTGGCTGCATGTATACTGTTTTAGTTTA
The DNA here is from genome assembly GCA_032468035.1 of Aparallactus werneri. NCBI lineage: Eukaryota > Metazoa > Chordata > Lepidosauria > Squamata > Lamprophiidae > Aparallactus > Aparallactus werneri. The sequence continues at coordinate 45,455 of JANHFQ010003916.1, forward strand.
TTTTACCAAGCATTAAATACAATTAATTTGAATTATACATAGACACTTAATTGCTACAATTAAACCAACTGCCCAAATATCCTTAATAAATATTACTTTACATATGAAATATAGGTTTAAAAAATTAAGGAGGCAAAAGTGGTATTAAAATCACTGAGAGATTGTGAGTTAAAATTTATATTACATTTTAAATGTGTGCTTGAACAACTACTTCAGTTACAATCCTCTTTTTGAAATAAATGCCTTGAAAATAATTTGGCAATCTATATTGAATGAAATAGTCGCTCTTTAAACAATATAATATATGGACATCATTTTGTGGGGCACTGTCACAATCAGTTCATGAAACTCCTTCAAATCTCTCATATATATCTATGTATACATACCCATACAATCAAATATATATTTGTTTAGTTAAGTTTTCTTACTCATTAAATACTAGAATACCTGTAGTTTTGTCTAAAATAATTTTTGTATAATTAATGAGGCAGGTATTTAATACATGTTAAATATTGCATGTTGGTGTTTTATGAAAGGAGTTTCTTAAATTTTAACTCAGAATTGTACCCTTTAAAATCTTACAATTTATTTTCCTATTTAGGTGGAAAACAGTTTGGTTGGTTATAGAAATAATCTTAGGATATATTGGAACATTAACTTAACTAATTCTTAAATAGGGCTTCTGCTAAAATGCATATATATGTGATTGTAACTATAGCTGTGTAAGTGATGGTTAAACTACTGCCTAATTTAAATATGCATGTTCTAATAAGTTTATACAGAATGATGAGCTTCTTGTGAAATAACTTCTGAATCCTTTGTTCTAAGTATTATTTTAGTTTGTGAAGTGGTCAGTGTTACATTAGTGTATTTATATGTATTTATATTAGTGTATTTATATATATTTGAGTGAGAGCCAGAGTGATTTTTGGCCATTCTTTATTCTCATGTTTGACATGTACTATCTCTGAAAATTAACATTGTAGATCTACAATGCCTGTATATCAGGCAAAATTTTGGAACTATTTTTGATGAGAACAAAGATTTGTCAAAATCAGAAGTTTGCTGTGTTGAAAAGTATTTCATTACACATGGCCTAGGGTGGTTGTTTTTCTCTATTGTAGCTTTAAAGTTTTGTAAATCACTTCACTATCCAAAAAATAATTCAGTACTTCTGGGCTTTTATGGTGAAAATCTGTGGGTTTCTTTTTTTTAGGCTTTGAATTATATTCCATGGTGCCTTCAATTTGTCCTCTAGAAACTCTCCACAACTCCTTGTCTTTAAAGCAAGTGGATGAATTCCTTAACTCCATTACAGCCTCAACCTCGTGTGAAAATCTTCCACAAACATCTACAGCTTCCTTTCGTAATTATTTACTATATGTTCTATTTTTCAAACTGCAATACATTGCTAAGTATAAACAATTCATTAAAATATCAGAATCAGTACTTTGAGTTGCTTACATATCTCTTTATATACCTAAGGTTTAGAAGAACAGAATCTAAGACACAGATACGATACAAAACAGTGTCTAAGATATTCCAATCTTAGTCATGAATTTCCAATTACAGAAGGGGCTACCTTATAATTGTATTAATTTGCTTGTTTGTATAGATTTAAAAATACTTGATTCCAAACAATGTGGAATACATATTCCATCCTAAGGCCTGTTGAAAAACTCAGGTTTTGATGGCCAGGCCTTTATGGATGACAGAAAGTTTCCAAACAAATATGCACTTTTCCTTTGCTTTAGCGTTTTGATAGATTTGCTTAGCTAAATCTTGCTTAGCAACAATACTATACAATTGTCAGATTTATGTGTTTAGAATATATAATAACAAAAGTTATTTCCACCTCTGCAAACAGTGAAGATCCCCAAAGTTAAGTTGCTTTTATTATTCCACCTCTCAACATTCTCTTGTTCAAGACTAATTTTTAAATCCGCTTCACCTACCTCTGAAGGCCCAGCAGAATTTACAAACTTTTCCATGTACTAACTTATGTGATATTGTAAGACAGATAGTCCTTGACTTATGATCTTAATGGAGCTTACCTATTATGGTTGCAAGTTGTGACAGTTGTCAAGTGAGACACCTATGTGATCATCTTGCTTAATGACCCCAATCCCTGTTTTCCCTGCTCCAGTTGCAGCATCTTCCCAGCTCTTACGTAGTCAGTCCTAGGCCTTCACCACTTCCTGCAGCACTCCATGTTCTCCTTCCCATCACACTGAGTTCTTAATAGGCCTTGGACTTGCTTTCCCACCTCACTGACTCACTGCAGGCCTTGTCCTGCTTCTCGACCTGCTGGGTGTTACACTCTCCTCCTTACCTGCATTACAAATTAGTCATTTATCTTTTGATAGATTTTCAATAAGCAGCTGCTCTGCCACATGGCCTTCTTACACAGTGGAGGCCATGTGGCCATTTTGGGTGCCATTTTGACCGTGGCTAAAATGAATTGTGGCTGTTCCAAAATGGCATCCACTTCCAGGATGGTGTCACATGACCTCCACTGGGTTTCATGGAAGGGTTTCATGGAAGAGTGGCTGCTTGCCAGAGATGTATAAAAAAGTGAGTGACCAATCCATGGGAGGTGGGATGGAAAGTGTGGGACCTAGCAGGATGTGAAGCAGGCCCAAGGCCTGAAGTTATCAGGTGGACAGGATGAAAGGGAGATAGATGTGGGCTGCTGCACGCTTCCCTGTGGTCTGTGGATTGCCAAGTGCTCAAATTTTATTCACAACTGCAGAGGTCCTGGAGCAGCCATAATTTCAGGCATGAGTTGTAAGTCCATTTGGTTGCAATTTTGAACAGTCACTGAATGAATGGTCATAAGTCAAGGACTACCTATATACAGGGTGTAAGGTGTAGACTATGAGTGACCCAGATTCAATTCCATGAAAACTCACTAGAAGGTAATATATATAATGTATAGTTCCTGGAACTGCTGAAAGAACAAGAGATAAATCTAATGAGTTAAAGAAAGAGTAAACCTATACCCAAATATACAACAGTGAACAATATCCAGCTGCTCATACTGATGACTGAAAATTCCAGAAAGTACTTCTCCTACCATTCCAAAGATGATCTATCCAACATTTCAGTGGCGTGGTTCATGATCTAAGGGACTGAAAGAGAAGAGGCATCCCAAAGTCAGGCTGAGTAACTTTATTTCCTAAAGATTCACATAGATGTAGAATAACAGAATTGGAAGGGACTTTGTAGGTCATCTAGTCCGACCCCCTGCTCAAGCAGGAGAGTCTGTTTCAGACAAATGGCTGTCTAATCTCTTCTTGAAAGCATCTAGTGATGGGGCACCCACTATTTCTGAAGGCAAGCCATTTCACTGGTTGATTGTTCTGTTAGGAAATTTTTCCTTAGTAGCAATGCTAAAAAAACGTGGTTTTGTTACAGAACTTCTTATCTTGCCCCCATTAATCTTTTAGGTTCTCCATCATTTACTGAATCCATGACAGAAAGAAAGTGTTCTTTAAATACATATACCCCTGCTAAAATCCAACCAACATCATATGAAGACTTTGCTGGGCGGAGATCAGTTGAGAGAAGCCCCTCAGGTAAGTTAATGCTTGAAAAAATTTACATGTTCTCCTACCAGGAAGTTTTAATTGGTCATACTGTTGTTTTAACAATCAAATTTATATAATTTTAATCTAATTTAAATCTGTGCAAACCTTATTCTCCAGAGGGATCCAGATGGGCTCGGTGGAAATCTCTGGGTGACGCCCCTTTCCCAGGCAAGTCAAGTCTGAAAAGGGGTGGAGTTTCCACTGTTGTCCCAGAATCTTCTTGCCTCTTAAAGGCATAGTCAAGCTTTCGCTCATCTCGGCCTTTTTTCAGGGACTAGGTTCCTTTTTCTTGGTTTTTTCAGGGCTTGTACTCGAGCCCTAAGGGTAGTGCAAGGACTGCCAATTCCCCCCACTTCTGGTTCGCCGAATTCCCTTCCTTCGGGCGGAATTCGGGACCCAGCCTGCCTGGGTGGAGGCGGTTCCTTTCGTTCTCCTTCTCCCACCAGGCGTGGGTCAGGAAGGAGGAATTCTTCGGCTCTCGCTCGCAGGAGAGCAACATCACAATCTTCGCCAGGAGGAGAAACGATCCGAGGAGCTCGTAGGCACCGCCACAAATGAGTCCGCTGAACTCAGCGCCCTTAGAACAGGCGCGAAAGGAAAGCACGGATTCAAAAAAGCCTGCTGGCGCGAGGAACACGCAGGCACACTTGGGGCCGCCGCGGACACATTTTATCAGTCCGTGCGTCCTTCTGCCTCGCCATTTTGGGAGGTTCAGAGGATCGCTTGTGTTCAGAGCTGATCGTGGAGAGCATGTAGAGCGAGGAAAGAAGCTCCAGCCACCTGCTTGACCCTTGGAACGTGAGTAAAAGGTTTTTTTAAAAACATCGCCAGCCAGTCCAATCACCTCCAAGGGCTTTGGCCTGGGTAGAGGTAAACTGGAGAGAGAGGTGGTTCTTACAGGCCTGGATCCTGGTTTTAACCACCCTCCAACCCCTCTCAGCTCTATATGTCCCTTCATTTCGCTCATAGGGGTTTTTTTCTCCTATTTTCCTCCAGGGATACTGACCCAGGGAGTTGAATCCAGGATTGAGGGAACTTCTAAGGACAGTCAGGCCCAGGGACAGGCCCCCTCGCTGCCAGTCTCTGTGGCGGAACTTAAGGCCATGATTCAGGCCTCAGTGACAGCAGCTATGGCCCAGGCTAGGGCAGAAACCCCGCCTCAGACACCCAGGCAGGGGCAGAAGAGGCAGAGGTCCAGGGAGTCGGCTTTCCCCCCTCCCCCGCAGGAGTCAGAGAGGCCCAAATTCACCGGGCCCCTCTGTTTCTCCTGATCTTTTGGAGGAAGAGTCCTTTATCTATAGAGGCCCTAGTTCTCAAGTACAAGAGAGTTTTTCTTCAGAGGAGGATTCCGATGAAGAACCAGGGGAGCCTTCTTCTGGCCACTCAGGACGCCTTTTCGCATCCGAGAACTTTTCTAAGGTTTGGCATACTATTACATCTACCTTAAACCTAGCTCCAACAGAACCTGAGGAAAAGACAGCTTCCCCTACTGAGTTGGAGACTGGTTTCAATGTGAGAGCGGTTTTTCCGTCGCCAAGGGAACCTATCTTAGGTTTCACCCTTCCACCTACCTTCATGAAAACCATCCAGAAGGAGTGGGCACGCCCAGGGCAGGCCAGAGAACCAAAACTTCAATCCATGAAGTTCTACAGGGTGGTGGAGGAACAAGCCCCCTTGTTTCGCACCCCAGTAGTGGATGCCCCAATTGTGTCCTTGGGGTCCATGTCCTTATTGCCATCAGATTCAGAAGGTTTCCCTAAATGCCCTCACGACAAGCGGGTGGAGCTAGCTGCCAGAAGATCCTTTGAGGCAGCATCAGGGGCCCTAAAAGCCTCAGCGCCGGCTTCCCTAGCATCACGAGCCACGGTTTTGTGGTGCCAAAAATTTATGGACCAGGTGGAGCTTCCAAGGTCTGCTCAGGCAGACCTTCGTTCTATAGCCTCCATGGTCGCCACAGGCGACTCGATGCAAATGGCAGCCAGAGCCATGGGCTCATCGGTGGCAGTACGCAGGAGCACTTGGCTTCGTACCTGGGAGGGGGACACCCCCGCTCAGGCCAAGCTGATAGGCCTTCCCTTTAAGGGAACGAAGCTGTTTGGGGGAGGATGTAGAACCTTACCTCCTCGAAACAAGTGGGAAAAGAAAGGTCC